>VDFB02322083.1:32735142-32769368 GCA_007258455.2 Sequoia sempervirens | reverse complement strand
TCTTTTTCACTGCATGTCATTGATATTAGCTTTTGCTATACATCCATAGCCTTGAATTTGTTTGGTTGTAGAATTTCTTCAGCAGTGTATGCAATAAGCAGTGACTGTCATGGGGGTCTTTCTTTGACAAACATGTTGCAACAATTTATAGTTACTCACTAAAATTGGTAGTAATTTATTGTCTGTTTGGAGAAAAAATGAAGCAGGGTATTGTAAGTTTTCTCGTCCATACTATGCACAGGCTATTCTAGTCTTATGGGTAGTAGAGCTTGAAAGTTGGAAAGGACATTAAAGAACTAAGAATATTTTTTAACTTGCTGCTGCCTGATCTGGTGAAAAGTGCATTCATTGAATCTACTACTCTTTTGTTGATATTCCCTATATCTAAATTCTATCAACTCTCAATATATAATGACAATTCCAGCTAGAGCAGGAAGCAAAAATCTGCTAGAAGCATAGTTGCTGGAGACACTAGTGGTACAGGGATGGAGACAACATTCAAATTAGATCATGAGTAAAGGAATACGGATACAACTATATTCTATATACATGTAATTACCAAAAAATGTGGGTACAGAGGTAGGCACATGGTCCTTAACCCTACAATAAAGTTTTTTTGTTAACTATGCCTAGGAGGAAGCAAATTCTAGTAGAAGCAATGGACATACACAATTTTGCATGACATAAAGAAGATCCCACAAATTTGACATAGAAATGTAATGGCATAAAAGAAAATTGGTAATTTCTTCATTTTCATATGATTTTGAATTTCCTAAACTTTACTGTGCATGGAATCTGAGAAACACACATCAAATTAGTGGATAAGCATCTCTAAGGTAAAGAATGGTTTCATTCTCTCTTCAAGATAAACCCTTTCTTTTTAAACAAATAACAGTGAAGAACATCATCACCAAAAACATACCACTAAATAGTATAAGACAACTCCACCCCCTTTGATTCAAAATTTTTAAGAAAACATGAACTAATAGTAGATCAATTCATGATTTCATTCCATCATTCTGATAGTTTTGTACATAATGAGGTACCATGCATTCTTGTTAGGCATGCCACTCACAGACTTTAGTCCATTAGTTCAACAGTTTCTATTTACACAAAATAAACATCTGCTATGCCATAGCACTGCCATTCAGAATAACTCTTTCTTTGTGAATAATTAAAGGTGCTAAGCACATCATCATCCAAACATAACACTTTAAAAATTAAAATTATTAGCAATATGAATCTGAAGCTCATCACAGAAGATTTTCTTTCCTTTTTTAATCATGATAACACATAATCAGCAAAAGTATCATTTTAGAATTATCTCAATCTAATAGATATGTAACAAACCCCACACTTCCATACACAATTTTCCTATTTAATGGCAGACCTATTCATTCTGTGATTTCCAGACCCATTTTACATAATGAGACACACATGTATTCTCACTATGAATGATGTTCATATTTCACAACCTTAGTTCAAATACTTCAAGAATTCCTAAGTTTACATTTAATCTTTGCAAGGTGACCGTTTTCCTTCTCCTACATTAGAGCTTGCCTCCTCACATTGTTTCCTTCTCATAATGTGTTTTTGGTTTCATTTTTGGCTCCTGACATAAGCTTGGACTTCATTTCAAAAGGAGCGTGTTTAATCTAACAATTTAGGTTCCAGACATTGTTTATGATATTTAGCACTCTTGGTCAAAGTTGGCCTTTGTAATTGTCTTTCGATTAAGTACTTGGATTTTCAAAAGCACTAGAGTAAAAATAGATCCAATGACATTTAGAGCAATTAGATTCTTGAGCTTGAAACAAGATTTTTGCACCCTTTCACACAAATATATTAATTGCATGACAAGAATGGTCACTACTTTTTTATCTGCTTTCTCCTCAAAATCAAAATGCAACATGCTATCTGGTAGGAACTCGACGCTTGCGTCACTTGTTTTTCACGTAAGTGGGCCACATTAGCTCTTTTTTCAAAAGAACATATGAATGTATTTAAAAAGAATAAGAACATGTTGAATCTTCTAACGTGGCATTCCCACTCCTTTTATTAAAATAAAAGGGATCACGTGGAGGCTCAAAAGCTAGGGTTCATACTATGAGAAATGTAAATGTAGCTTGATTCTCTCATTATGTACTTGCCTTTATGCAATAGTATTGCAATGAGTTGTGTTTTTCTTAGTTAATTAGTTATTAATAAGTTAACTAGTTATTAATAAGTTGGCTTTGGACCAATTAAAAATAATAATTTTTTTAAAAATAAAATAAAATTTATGTTTGTAAAGTGAATTTGTATAATATTTAATTTTATAAATTATAAAAAATGTTTTTTGTGATTATGATTGGCTAAAAAGTTTTTTGTGTTATTGACAAATTTCTAGGAAAAGTGAAAGTGAACTATTATTTTGTCTATATTTCAGATATTATTATTATTTTTCCTATTTTTCATAAAACACTATTATTTTTGCCTATTTTGCAAAAAACTAACCTATTATTTTACCATTTTTAAAGAAACAATATTTCTGAATTTATTGGGGTAATTCTTCTGCAATTTAGGTGGTACAGGGCTTTGGATTAAATTGAATCATTTATTGAGTTCACTTTTTCACGGCGTGCCCTATGCTGATTAATATTAATGTAATTAATGGCTCCAACCAAGTAAATATTAATGGGGTTTTCATTTATATTTTTTTTAAGTAAATTCTTTTATTTTTTTTTAAATGTATTTTTGTAATATTAAATATTATATGTTTATATGTTTATTTTGTTGTGTTTTAAATTTTTATGTATATTTATATTATTTTAGATAGATTCATGAACACAAATAAATTATGTTATAAATATTGTTATTTAACAAAAATATTATATAAATTTAATGGTTAAATAATTATTATTTAATTATTTCTTATAATTATAATATATAATAATTTCATTTTATTTAATATAAAATAATTTTAAAAATATTATTTAAATTTATATTATCTAAGCAATAAATATAATTTAATAAATTTATATTAGATTATACATATTATTGGTAACATAATTATTAGATAAATTTTATATTTATATAATTATAATTTTTTTTCTTTTAATTATATTATACTATCATTTAATTTTATTTTTATTTTGTTTAAATATCTTTATAGTATTTACAAATTTTAATATATAATTATTTTTATATAAGATAATTGATTTTTATATAATCTAATTAAGATAAGTTTAATAATTATTAATATTAATATAAATGTATGTAATTACCTTTTATTCCATTAAACTAAAATATAGGGATGCATTATACTACAATTTACATTATAATGATTAATATATTATTTACATAATTTTAATAAAAATTAAATTAATGTAACTTTTTTAAATGATTATGTTAATATTATAGTTAACAAAACCAACATTTAATTTTATTCACATTCACAAAACATACATTTATTTTTATTAAATCTAAAATACTATAAAGGCAAGTACTAGCCACTACGTGGCACTTGTTTTTTTAAACCTTAATAATAGCCTCCCCTTAAGCCATATCTTATCTATATCATCCCGCTGATTTTATAATTATCTCCTTGCTTATTTATTATGGTGATGATATTCCTTCAACTCTTTGTATGTTTTTGAGGTTTTCTTTAATAAGACACTCCCTCTTGTTTATTTCAAGGGCATATCATCCTATTTAATCATGGAAAAGTCTGATTTAGGGTGTTTAAAGAACAAAACGGGTGGTAGATTAAGTGAGCCAAATTTAATATTCCTCCAAGTCCATCAAAAGCTATTCAACCCTAAACTCATTAACACACACTTACCCTTGTTCATCCTTCTTTTACTATGCAAGAATGAATCTAACGGTAGAATGAAACATAGCGGGGAAAAACAACAAGTTGATGCTATACCACACATTATTGTTTTATCTCCTCGGGTATATCTGTTTGTTTTAGCTCATTTGATGCAAGAATATCTCTTTATTTTTGAGGTCGCAACCCTTGGCTTAGCAATATATTTAGATATGTAAATTTTTTTGTATTTAAGTGTAAGAAGTTAAATTTATTTTTAAGTGTTTGTTTATGTAGGACAGAACTAGGATGTAAGGGATGGTTGTGGGGTGAGGAAGTAGATTCAGAGTGGTCAAGGATGTGCAGTGAGTCATCTTGAGCATGATATTATTATTATTATTTCTTATTTGCGAGATAATGAACTAGTGTAGGAAATTTTTATGACAAGCTTTTTGCATAGGCAGGCTGGAGGGTGTCAACAATATTGTTGCAACCCATGCTAAGGTTCCCTATTCGTGGGCTACCTTGACCAAGATCTCTGTTTTAGGAGGGGGTGACTCCTTACCCCTATGTATATGGCCACTTTTGGTTGCATAGGAAAATGTTACTTTGTGTGTATATTTGAGGCATTTCTCATTTCATAGCCAATCTAACACTACATTGAATAACTCAAAATACCTAATGTAATAAAAGTCTCCAAATTTCTACATATAGATAGACTATTATCTTTCTTTTAACTGAATAGAGGTATAAAATGTGGGAGTTTCCTATGACCAAATATGATGCCTATACTTGCTATGCAACTACGTTTACTACTATGGACAAATTATCTTGATATTTTGTAAGACTATAATACCACCATGTCAAAAAGTAGAGAGAAATACCTCTAAAAGAAAATATATTCCTACTTTTAAAGGAAACATCCATGAATGTTTTGAACAAGATACTAACATTATTTACTTGTTTGTTTCCTTAAACTAGTAAAAGAAAATGTTATTTACCTTTCTATATTTTTGACTGTATTGAAAACAAATAAATGCTTAATGAGAAACAAACATTTTCATCAAAAGTAGAATAACAAATTTATATTATGTTTCTATCCATATTGAATGATTACCTGAAGTAAAAAAACCATTTAATTCTAACATCACAAAGTCATCTATATGAGACTTTTAAACAAAATAAGATATATATTTATATTTTTCACAACATGCAAGGTTCCTTTCTTACAACCATAGGAAAAAATGTGACTATATGTGTGACTATATATATATATTTATAACATAATAGAAACTACTTTCTCAAAGGTAAAACATGCATTTCTCCCTTTCATACAATAAGGAAATTTTCTCTTCTCACACATACAAAATATATAATTGCAATTTACATAACCGAACTAACATCAACATACAAGACATGAGATTCTCTTTCTTTTCTTCCTCGTTAAATTCATATCAAACCCAACACTCTACCAAGATGATTTACACATAGACTCTTTACAACAACATTTTAACACTATAACATTCAACTTCAAAAGGGGAGATTTTCTTAGACATAGTAGCACCATCTTTATCCACAAGAAGCATAGCTATTCGAAGAACTATTTAGCTCCTTCCAATATATAAAAATACACAAAAAAATTTCTCTAGATGCCAACAAGAATCTCACCTCCCAACCTTTGGTTGGAAAACTAACCACCCACGAGCTAGGAGGCAACATAAGAACCGAGCACAAACATTTCCAAGAACAACCAATCAGTCAAACACATTTTGCACACAAGAAACTTCACACCCACCCAAGGGAAATTTCACATAATAAAGAGGTCATTATGAACCCAAAATGGGGAATGGAGGGTGGAATACATAGTACATTTTTGGGACTCAAAAGTAAATACCATGGGTAACCATCACACGCTTCAACCCTTCATTACCAACCCATTATTCACATTTCACAAAACATATAGGTACTCATACCCCCTTTTTTTAACCTCTCATTTCTAAGGAGGAATAACATGTCCCCATGGAGGTTCCTACTCCAACCATCCCCAAATTGGGATGCTCTACACAAATTTTGGTGAGCCTATCCCATTACAAACCATTTTTCCAATAATATACACCAAAAAATAAATAAAAAATAAAGGAAGCATTTCAAAACACACAAATACATGTACATAGCTTACAAATTTAAGAACACAAGAAGCAAAGGGGTGTGGTGATCCTACCTCAATCCAAGCTTTGGAAGGAAATGACGAGGGTGAGAACAACTTCTCCTCCTCCTCCAAGCTTTCTCTCCAATATCTCAAGCCAAATCCAAGAGCCCCCCTAAGGAAAACATGCAGCTCCAATAAAACAAGAATGCAAAATAGAACCTCCCAAAACCCTTGTTCTTCGTTTTCCTTATAGGAATTCAAGTTTGAATTCCTTTGAATGGGGAAGTGAAACTTGTCACTCATCCATTCACTCTCCCAAGAAAATTCACCCATGTATGCGCACACGTGTGAGAACTTGGGAGACTTTCAAGACAACTTGTAGAAATGGGAATGAAAAAAGACTAGTTCCCATCCCACTTCCCAAAACCTTATTTTCGTCAAACCTCTTTAAGGCCTCAAAAAGGTTGCCCAATCATGAAATTGACTCAAAATTTTAAAGCTAAAAAGGTACCTAACCCATAGGTACTTGACTTAGGGACCTTAAACCCATAAAAACACTTTGAAACATAACTTTTTGACCCAAAAAATGTGCCCTAAAGGTCAAATCCGAGTTTGTCCACTTGGGTGGATAACTCACCATCTATATGGGTTGACATGGAAATAAAAATAATTTACAGACATTCAAAACTAACATCATGAATAAAATACATTACATAATGGAACCATAGTCCCTCCATATGGACTATAGCTTGATTTCACTGGTTAATTTACTCAAGGTTCCTCGAGGTTACCTCCGATTTCCATTGGCCATGGAAAGTGTACCTGCACACTTGATGCACATGTTAATCCATCCATTAAATCATATATCAAAACAATTGAATTACCATTCCATATACACAAGTTTCCATCCAAATAAATCATATGTCAAAACAATTGAATCACCATTTCATATACACAAATTTCCATCCAAATAAATCATAGGTTAAAACAATTGAATCACAATTTCATATACACAAGTTTCATAATTTCACAAAGCATATATATCTCATATCACAACTAGAAAAATCACTAGTCACATATCATATCCAATTCTTTTTACCTTTATTTTCAAATTCAGGGTATGTGTAGGATCATGATGGGCCAAAAAGTGGCAATATGATGGGTATGTGGCTAACGACTATTTTTTTACCCAAAATTGATGAAACAAAAATAGTTTTTAAATGAGATTCTCAGCTTTCCACTGATATAAATTATGCTTTACTTTGAATTGAATAAGTAATTATTATTCATTTTCTATTCAAATTACGATTGAAGTCCTGATTGATAGGCTGATTGAAAACATCTATAGCTTTCAAATGATATCACATTTTTTAAACCCAAAACATGCGTCACATTCTATGCTTTGCATAATATAGGATTAAAAAAAGAAAAATTGGATTTCATGAAGTTTTGACCAAGTTAAGGTGGTCAGACATACAATTTTTTTATAGTTTTTTAAAATTTGTAATAAAAAGATCACAATTAATTATTTACTTGGAAAAAAGTTACAAAAAAATATGCATCACATCGGGGCATGAGTCCTCTACTTATATCTAAAATATTATAAAAAAATATTAGCATTTTATTGTGGTTAGGGTGGTTAGACAGACACCTACTTCTTATTTTTTGCCTGAAATTTAAGTACCACTGCATTGAAATTTCAAATTTTCACCAAATCAATTTTTTTTTTTAAAACAAATGTAGTAGTTTAGAAACTTCATTCAATTTACTACAGATTCTATTGTTACATATTTTTGAAATAATTTAGATAACTTATTCAATTTTTTATGTCAAGTTTCCTAGCTCTATTTTGTTTGAATTTTTTGCCACTTAAGGGGCTATTTTTTCCATGATGATCCTGCACATACCCTTCATCAAATTTCAAAATGGTTCATTCACACCACATATTTCATTCATTCATTGTTAAGTTTCAAACTTCAAATTAAACAATCTCAGTAACTAGCATAAAATTAGGTCAATCACCATAGTCATATAACTAAACATGTAGCATAATCAAAATCAAATCATCATCTTTCAAATGTTTAAAATATCATGTCCTAAATGGTATCACTAGACTTAGACAATAATAAAACTCAAAATATTCTATAAGTAATAAATGTATCATAGAGGTGGACCTCACATCCTCAACCTCTTGGAATGAACTTCCTCCTACAAGTTCTCAAAGAGGTGGGGATATAAATCCCTCAATTGTGAGACATCCTCTCAAGTGGTTGCAACCTCATTAGATCAATCCCACTAGACCCTAACCTAGTCTAGCTCTCGATCTTGAAAGACCAATGTGCGTCGAGAGCCAAAATGCAAATGGGCTCCAAGGCTATTTTCCCATCAGAATCCACCTGCAAGGTATCCAAATACAAAACATGAGTCATCATGCACATAATGTCACAACACTGATACATGAAATACATCATGGATACATGACATGCTAGGTGGCAAGGCTAGATGATAAGCTATAGGACCTATCTGCTCCAAAATCTCAAATGAATCTACAAATTGAGGTAAAAGCTTAGAGCCCTTTCCATAATGGATTGGAATCTTGTACGAATGCACTCTCAAGAACACATGATCTCCTACTAAGAAACTCTGATCAACACTCCTAGCATTGGCATACTTCTATCAATCTTGTGCCTCCCAAAGGGGCTACCTAATCAAATCCACCTATTGCTCCATTTCATGTATCATCTTTTGACCAATCACCACTCTATCCTCTATGTGATCCCAACTCAAGGAGTCCTACATGGTCTACCATACAAGGGCTGATAAGGTGGCATACCCAATGAGCTTTGAGGCCCATTATTATAGGAAAACTCAACAAAATACAAGTACTTCTCCCATCATGATTATCCATCAAATACATGCATAACATATCCTCTAACACCAAATTATCCCTCTTTTTTTTCCCATCTGTCTCAGGATGGTAAGCCAAACTGAAGTTGAGCTGGGTGCTCAATGCCTGCTATAATGAAGTCCAAAATAAGGGAGTGAAAAGTGAATCTCTATCTAAAATGAGCCTCTAAGAGAATATGTGTAATCTAAAAATATCCTCAAGAAATATCCTCACAACTACTAGTGTTGTATAAGTCATACGCACAGGAGAGAAATCAGCCACTTTTTTCAACTCGTCAATAGTCACCATGATGGCATCATGACAATGTGAAGAAAAAGGTAGAACAATAATAAAATCCATTGAAATTGTGTCTCATTTCCACTCAAGAATATCATGTGGGTAAATAATATTTTTGGATGCTCGTGCTCTGCCTTGACTCTCTGACACTCAAGACATTGAGTCACATACTTTGCAATGTCATGTCGCATCCCTGCCCAATGGTATAAATTTCAAAGATTGGCATGCATCTTCTTCACCCCCGGATGTGCTGCATATGGTGCCCTATGTGCCTCTAATAAAACAACTGTATAGAGGTTACCAATGTTAGGTACATAGATATGACCTCTATATCACAAAAACCCATGTTGCTTCAATGTGTACCCCATAAACTTGCCCTTAATGGCTCTTTGTGATTGTAACTCTTGTTGTACCTCTCTATACCACTCATCCTTTGCTAAATGTTGAAGGATGCGTCCCCTCAAATATTTTCCTAATGACATGGATGATAACTCATGTCTCCTCCTACTCAATGCATCTTCCACCACATTCTCCTTCCTTTTGATGTAATGGACATAAAATTCATACTCACAAAGAAACTCCATCCAACATCTTTGACAGGCATTTAGATTAGGCTATATGTAGATATACTGTAGGCTCTAATGGTCTAAATGAAGCTCAAAGTGGTGCCCCAAAAGAAAGTGTCTCTAATGGACTAAGGTATGAACTACTACTATCAACTCAAAGTCATTAGTAGGGTAGTTCAACTCATGGGGTTTTATTTTTCATGACTCATACACAATCACTCTACCCTCTTGCATAAGCACTGCATGTAAACCATCCAATGAGGCATCAATGTATACCATGAAATCTGGTGATGAATCCAGTACTGCAAGGATAGGAGCACTAGTAAGATGTTCCTTGAGGGTTTGGAAGGCCCTCTCACACTGCTCTATCCACTCAAACTTCTTACCTTTCTACTGAAGAGAAGCAATTGGGTGTGTAATCCTAGAGAACCTCTCAACGCATTGTCTATAATATCTTGCTCAGCCCGTGAATCTCTTGACCTTTGTCACTATAGTAGGTGTTGGCCACTCTATGATAGCTCTAATATTTGATGGATCTACACAAATACCATCGTATGATATAATTTTCCCAAGATAATGAACCTTTGAATGAAAGAATGCACACTTAGAAAAGCTACCATAGAATTAATGATCTCTCAAACACTGTAGTACCTATGACAGATGCTCCTCATGCTCCTCATTTGAGTGTGAATATACCAAAATTTCATCTAGGAACACTATCACAAATCGATCTAGAAATGTATGAAATACCCATTCATGAGACTCATGAACACTACCAGTGCATTCATCAAACCAAATGGTACCATTGTAAAATCATAATGACCGTACCTAGTCCTAAAAGCAGTCTTATGTATATCTGCATTTGAAATCTGCAACTAATGATATATGTACTTGAGGTCAATTTTAGAGAGAACTCTAGTACCCTGTAACTGGTCAAATAAATCATCAATCCTTAAAAGAGGGTAATGATTCTTGATTGTTACCTTATTTAACTATCTGTAGTCCACACAAAGTCAAAGTGACGCATCCTTCTTATTAACAAAAATGATAGGAGTGCCCCAAGGTGAGACACTTAGATGGATATGAACCTTCTCTAACAACTCCTCCAACTGTAATTTGAGCTCATTAACCTCATGAGTGGTCATCTTTTATGGTGCACATGATACTGGCCCAGCTCATAGTACTAAGTCTATGTGAAAATCAATCTCCCGCCACAGTGAAATGCCTAGAAAATTTGAAGATACATCTGCAAACTCCCTAAGGATGGGATGATCATTGAAAGAGAGGGGCAGTATCACTCAAGAGATTAACTTGATCTAGTAACCCTAATGAACCTAATTGAGCACACACATACTTACTTCCTAGTTGGTCTAGTTGATTAAGATAGTTTGGTAAATGGTAAGTAACCTATTATCTAGGTTTGTGGACATTTTGTATTGGGGTATGATCTTGTTCTCTCAATTTTTTTATTATAAAATCCTTTAATGTTGAGTATGAGTTCTTCATGTGTTCATATTTATATGTAAATTGATGAAGTATATACATAGAATTTATGTATGTATATATGTAGGGTATGTGTAGGATCATCATGGAAAAAATAGGCCTTTAAGTGGCAAAAAATTTAGAAAAATCAGAGTTAGGAAACTTGATGTAAAAATTTGAATAAGTTATCTATATTATTTCAAAAATATGTAAGAATAGAATCTGTAGAAAATTGAATGTAGTTTCTAAATTACTAGGTTTATTTAAAAAACAAAAAAAATCTATTTGGTGAAAATTTTAAATTTCAATGCAGTAGTACTTAAATTTCAGGGAAAAAATAAGAAGTAGGTGTCTGTCTGACCACCCTAACCACAATAAAATGATAATATTTTTTTAGAAGATTTTACATATAAGTAGAGGACTCATGTTCGGATGTGATGCATATTTTTTGTAATTTTTTTCCAAGTAAATAATTAATTATGAATTTTTTATTACAAATTTAAAAAAAAATAAAAACTCGTATGTCTGACCACCTTGGTCAAAACTTCATGATTTTTTTTTTTAAAAAATCCTATAGTATGTGAAGCATAGAATGTGACACAAGTTTTGGATTCAAAAAATGTGATACCGTTTGAAAGCTATAGATGTTTTTCAATTAGCCTATCAATCAGGACTTTAGTCGTAATTCAAATAGAAAATGAATAATAATTATTTATTAAATTCAAAGTAAAGAATAATTTATATTGGTGAAAAGCTGAGAATCTCCTTTAAAAACCATTTTTGTTTCATCAATTTTGGGTAAGAAAAAAGTTGTCAGCCATATTACCTTACACATACCCATCATATCGCCACTTTTTGGCCCATCATGATCCTGCACATACCCTGTACATGTCCATGATAATTTATACTATATGTGAGAATAAGCATATATGAGTAGACATAGGTAGTTGTACCTATGCATGCTCATGAATGTATAACCCATATGTATAGTAGTATTGATTAAAAAAATTGACATGTATATATATGCACACTTCATATATATAGATCAATTGATGATTACGCGAATATATGTGTTTGAATTTGATGGTAAAAATAATGATATATATAATATATATACATATATATGTATATATATATATAATGTTTGATTTATATTAAAAACACATACTATATAATATAGCACATTTTATAAGCACTACATATGTTTATAGCTATTATTTTTGGATTCGATTGTATGCAATTTTTTTACAACAACGTTTTGGATCACTACATATGTGTAAAGGAAAGTGCATATTATAACACTATTGTTATACATATTAAAAGTGTAATGAATAAAGTGAAGTGAATGATAGAGCACTATCTTATATTCAATGTTGTGGCTAAGTTTAAAATTTTTGAATAAAGCAAAGTAAGACTAAGTCAATGAAGACTTAGAACCCACACATGAAAGAAGGAAATAGTTTTCATGTTGCAAAGAGAATGAATGAAGATTTTGAAAAATAGAATAAGTCTTTAGTAGAACTATTATATGTAGTATGAAACCATGAATATACGGCACCAAATTTGAAGTATTTGAAACAAAAAAGAAGTCTAAAACTTATGCCTAAATTTGGAAAAGCAATATAGTAACCATAAAACTTAGTCCAAGCATAGATGATAGAGATTGAAGAGGGTAGTCGACTCACAAAATAAATAGGAAACTTGTAGCTTTTCATTGTTATCCTTTGACTTAGTAAAAAAGTCATGTTGTCTCTAATAAAGAGGTAGACTCAGACATTGGAAGAATGTGGACTGCCATATAGTGTTGCAATATAAGAGTTTTACCAGCTGAGTTGTGGCATGTGATTAGGATGGTAGAAAAACTGCTAGCTTGTTTGTAGCCTTTCGAACCTCAAATTTTAGTATATATATAGAGGTTCTACTTTTATTATTGGTTACACTTCTCATTTAAATTTATCTATTGTTAATCTACTATAATTTTTGTACAAGCATTATTGTGAGAGTTTTAGTGAAATTGAGATCATTTTTTTGTGAGTTAAGTTTGTTCAAAATTCTTAAGAGGCTAGAATTGGAATCTAGTTGAATGTATAAGGAATAGTGTATATGGTTGTGGAGGATAAGGTTGAAAAGAAACAATAACAGTTGAAACTCTATATCTAGGCATGCTTATTTCTATTCCTCGATTATTTATGTTTGAAAGGGTATTTGAATATATTGCCTTCATTTGGAAAGATTTCTTTTTGAGTGCATGATGTGCTTGTTCTTATGAACCTAGTTACTTCCTTGTTTTGGAATAATCTTTGGAAATGAATTATATGCTTGTTCTTATTAGGTTAGTTACTTCCAAGTAAGGAATATTATTGTTTGAGTCTTGAAATAGAGAAACCTTATTTTATGGGAATACATTTATATTAGGTGAAGTATGTGTTGCTTAAGTGCTAATAAAACTATATTTAGTTCATTAAGTCTATATGGATAATACATGATGTGGAATATGTTTCTATCTTATAGTACTCTTATGAAAATGTCATTTTGAACTTAAGGGGCTTAACATCCAGTTATTTCTAGGGTTAGTAAAATCCATGGGAAAGGGAGCAACCTAGCTAAAAACTAGTATGTGTGCATGTATGGTTAGTGTGGTTATACCTAGGATTAGAGGAATCCAAGGGAAAGGGTGTAACCTAGATAATCAATTTATTATGATCTTGGATACTTCTAGGGTTAGGGTAATCCATGGTTAAGGGAATTATCTTGGTAAACATTTTTTTTTTTATCACCTTAGATTGAATGTGTATTATGTTTAAATGGTTATTACCAAATTGAGCTTAAGTGTAGGTGGACATATGACTCTCACTTGAAGTATTCAGTGATGAATAATTTTTCCAAAGTAGTGTACGTAGCTATTGTTTACACTGTTAGCTCAATGTGATAAAAACTTGCATTATAGGAAGGGAAACCAATGTATGGTAGCTCTATATATGTAGGACATAACACTATGCTCAAGGGTTAGAATAATGGTGTTATTAAACCGATCTCTTCATCGAATGGTATGTACATCTTACTAGTTAGGTAGATGTGCAAGAAATATAGTAATTCCATGGAACTAGCAAAAAAGTGCTTGAGTAATGCTCTCCCTCATACAATTGATGACCATAATTTGAGTATGTAGCACCATTTTGGGGACACCTAGAATGAATGCACTAGTGAGGGGAACATCTAGGAGGTATTGGGGACATCTACACCATTTTACTCTATTTATATATCTTTGTCATTAAGCTTATATAAGCTATGTATGTAAATATGTGTGTCTATTCTTATTGAGAAATTGTAAATGGGAAATATTATCATGCAACTATGTAATGTGAAATTGATTCTTTAATTATTTAAATGATTCTATGTTATGCAATGGAAAAGTTTGGAAGGGTTATGTTTGAAATGTGCATTTGATTATTCATGTGAAAGGAAAAAAAATTATGGCTCATAATGTTAGTAGCATAAAATTTAACTTGTGAGTAAAACATAGTAAAAACAATGGGTAGAAAAATGGGCATGTTACACATGGTATCAAAGCTATCAAGCTCAACAATAGAACCTATGAGCTTGCTATACTTTCATCTAAAATAATATGAGTCTAATTTTTGGAAATTCTTGTGCCAAGATGGTGCATCTCAAGATGACTACAAGGAAGTCAGTAATCATGAATGAGTAGTGCCTATGACACAAGAAGGAAGGGGAAGCCATTGTTCGAACCATAGGAGGAATAAATTATGAAAACACTATTTGGTTGAGTGACATTGAGACTTTCAGTCATTACCTATCATGAATTAGTAAAGAGAGGAGAAGGATGCATGAGGCTATCAACTATTTACCTCTTATCACTCTTGTCAAGTCATACTCTTTATCACTTTCTAGGGATATATCCTTGAAATGTAGTGTTAGTCCTACAATGATATTTAGGGACCCTCATGTTCTTCCTATGGTGGAAGTAGTTGTAATAGCTTCAAGTGGTGAATTAGAGGGATATGTCCCCCATAATTATATATGTTAAGATAGGTTTGAGGGTTATTTTCCTTTCGGTGATGCTTTTGAACAAAAATCTAAGGGGTATATTCCACATAGTTATGTATCAGTGAGTGAATCCAAGTGATACTCGCCCCTTGAATATTTGAATAGTCATTGTATGTGAATGCTACCTAGGATATTAAAAACCTATTGAAATAAATAAAATCCTGTCTAGACACAAATTTTGTATAAAACCTTTATGAAATTTTTTATATGAATGTTTGTTCTTTGGAAATTTTTTAAGTGATGTAAAATTTCCTAGAATATAATTGAAAATAAAACCTCCAAGTGTAAATTTTCTTCTAAAAAATGATTAGAACTAGAACTAACCTTGGGGTAAGCCAAGATGTTGGCCAAGTAGTCAAAAATTTAGGAACAAAGTTGGACCATCTTTTAAGCCATGGTGAATGAAACAAGAAGAATATGAAACCTTGAGAAAGAGGTAAGGGGAAAAGAAAGGGAGCAACAAGAAGTTCCTAATAATGATTAAGAAGGGGAAAATTCCCATGAAAAGTCCTAGTCTAGAGAACATGGAGATGATGAATCCTAGTCTAGGTTAGAAGGAAGCATACAAAAATGACTTGCTAGTGAGCTATCTCAAGACAAAATAAAGATCACTCCTTCAAAGTTTGAAGGAAGTACTAGTGGGTATGTGGCTAAGGAATGGATCAAAGAGATGGAGAAGTATTTTGAAATAATAAATTACTTTGAGATTACTAAAGAAATTTGGGGAGCTTTCCAATTGTCTGGTGAAGCATCTAATCAGTGGATAAATAAAAAAGATAGAGATTGGGTTAAGTTCATGAAGGCTCACATGGATTGAATTTTTGGAGATTTTCTAGAAATGGTAGTTGCCTCAAATCTTGTTTGATCAAAATCTTATCAACTTCCAGAACTTGAGTCAAGGAGATTCCTCAGTTAATAAATATTGGGAGAAATTCACTTGTCTTCTAAGGAATGTACCCATGTACCAAAAGGGTGAGCGGTTTCATTTAAGGAAGTTTTTCATGGGTCTAATATCTCAAATAGGTGGTGAGGTAAACATACATGGTCTTGCTACCTTGGACTTGGTGTATGAGAAAGAAATTAAGAGGGAACAAAGGCTTAAGTCTATCTCAAGCTACTGTGAGAATAATTGTAAGAAGTTTAAATGGTCACAAGCAAATCAAGCTTCGAATAATCCTAGTGAAGGGTAGGAATACCAATGGAAAGGGCACAAAGGATCTCATAATAGGTGGAATAATTCAAGAAGGGACTGTGGGGGGAACAACAAAAATAATAACAACAATGCTAGAAGGAATAAAAGCAATTCTGGAAGGCTTGTGACAAGGATCAAACCATTGAGAGGATGTTATACTTGTGGGCGAGATCATTTTTCAAATCAATGACTCAAAAAATCACCAAGGACACAGCTGCAAGGGAATTTTCTACCTTCTTAATTAGAAGCATTCCAACAGATGGTTCATACTACATTGGACAACCAACAAGCTAAGTACTAAAACACTCTTGTAGAAATATCAGGTACTTTTCTTGGTACACATGTTTCCATTCTTATTGATACTAGTGCCACTAAAATTTTTGTTTCACCTAGAATAAATAGTCAAATATCTAGAAATTTTGGCTATATGGAAAATTCTTGGATGGTTGAATGTTCCAACTAGACAAGAGCTAAGGTGAAGCAATGTATATTCAAAGCAAGGGTTGAACTACTAAGTTTCTCCTCATAAGTGAATTTATATGTAGCGCCCCTAGGTTCCTATGTCATTTTATTGATGAACTTGTTGTGGAAGCATATAGACAAGTTAGTTTGTCATGGAAAAATAGTGGAATATTTAGATGTTCTAGGTGACTAAGTATTCTTATAGGGAACACTAAGAGAAGTTAAGTTATGACATATATCCATCATACAAATGCGTAGGGTAAAGAAGAAAGGTTGTCAACTATTCACTATAAAAATGGAGAAACTTGAGGAATGCAATGAGTTAATTTCTCAAGATGATGTTGTATATCATGGACCTCAAGAGCCGTAAGATGCTAAAGAAGGTGAGGAGGTGGAATTTGGAAAAATGGATATAGGGAAATATCTTATTCTACAAAAAATTGTAGATGTATTTCTAGAGGAATTACTTAGAATGCCTCCCAAGAGAGTGTTTGATTTCTCCATTGGCATAGTTCCATGGTCGAAGCCTATATCCAAAGTTCCTTATAGGATGACCACAATAAAATTAATGGAGTTGAAAGCTCAACTAGAGGAATTTTTTCCCAATGGACTAATTAGACCCAATGTTTCACCCTAGGGAGTGCCTATAATCTTCATGAAAAAGAAGGATGACACTCTACACTTGTACATTGATTATAATTTACTTAATAAGGAAATGATAAAGAATAAGTATCCATTGCAATGTATCAATAATCTCTTTGATCATATGTGAGGATCGACAATATTTTTGAAAAGTGATCTACGATTAGGTTATCATCAACTAAGGATCAAGGATGGAGATATATCTAAAACAACTTTGAGGACAAGTTATGATCATTTTGAGTTCAAATTCCTACCTTTTCGATTGATGAATGCACCTATAGTATTCATGAACTTAATGAATAATTTATTTAGAGGTTGCTTTGATAAGTTTATGTTGGTCTTTTTGGATGATATTCTTATCTATTCCAAAAATGAATAGAAGCATCTCAAGCATCTAGAGATTGTTTTCTAATGATTAAGAGAGTATAAGTTGTATGGGAAACTCTCTAAATGTACTTTCTTTTAGAAAGAAGTACAATATCTAGGTCATGTGATTTTAGTTGATGAGATTGCAGTTGATCCAACTAAAATAAAAATAGTACTTGAGTGGCTAGTCCCCAATAATGTGCTAGAAGTTAGAAGTTTTATGGGTCTAGTTGGTTACTATCAACAGTTTGTTGTAAAATTTTCCAAGAAGGATTTTCCCATTACCTCCTTACATAGAAAATGAATATTTTTGAGTGGGGTATGTACAGGATCATGATGGGCCAAAAAGTGGCAATATGATGGGTATTTGTAGGGTATGTGGCTGATGACTTTTTTTTTACCCAAAATTGATGAAATGAAAAGGGTTTTTAAAGGAGATTCTCAAATTTCCACCAATATAAATTATGCTTTACTTAGAATTTAATAAATAGTTATTATTCATTTTCTATTTGAATTACTAATAAAGTCCTGATTGATAGGCTGATTGAAAAACATCTATAGCTTTCAAATGGTATCACATTTCTAGAATCCAAAACATGCATCACATTATATGCTTCACATACTATAGAATTAAAAAAAAAATAAAAAAATTCATGAAGTTTTGACCAAGTTAAGATGGTCAGAAATATGAGTTTTTATATTTTTTAAAATTGGTAATAAGAAAATCATAATTAATTATTTACTTGGAAAAAAATTAGAAAAAAATATGCATCACATCCAGGCATGAGTCCTCTACTTATGTCTAAAATATTATAAAAAATATTATCATTTTATTGTGGTTAGGGTGGTCAGATAGACACCTACTTCTTATTTTTTCCCTGAAATTTAAGTACTACTGCATTGACAATTCAATTTTTCACCAAATAGATTTAAATAAAATAAAATAATCCTAGCAGTTTAGAAACTACATTCAATTTGTTATAGATTCTATTCTTACATATTTTTGAAATAATATAGATAACTTATTCAAATTTTTACATCAAGTTTCCTAACTCTGATTTTTTTGAATTTTTTGCCACTTAGGGGCCTATTTTTTCCATGATGATCCTACACATACCCAGTGGATTAAAAAATTTCAAGTGGCATTTGATCAACTCAAGGTGAAGTTGACCACAAATCTAATACTAAAGGTATCATATCTAGAGGGTAATTTTATAGTCATCATCGATGTATCAAGAGAAGGTTTGGGTGGAGTATTGATGTAGGATGGGAAAGCCATTTCCTATGAATAAATGAAGCTAAAGCCTTCTGAAAAAAATTATACTTCAAATGATTTGTTGTTAGTAGTTGTTCATGATTTGGAATTAGTAGTTGTTGTACATGCATTATATATGTGGAGACACTATCTATTGGGAAAATAATTTAAATTGAAGAACAAACATCATAGTCTGAAGTACTTGTTTACTCAACTATACTTGAATGCAACAAAAAGAAGATGGTTAGAGTTGATATTTTACTATAATTTCAACATCAAATATACTAAGAGGAATGAGAATTGGGTTTTAGATTCCTTAAGTTAAAGGAGGCATATCTCCTCAATGATATCAATTCAAACCGATTTCAAGGGTTGAGTGTTGCAAGAGTCCAAGGGTGACAATTACTATGAACAAGTCAAGCAAACACTTATGGATAATCTGCAAAACCCAAGGTATGAAGGATTTAATTTTGAGCATGATGGTTTGCTAAGGTTTAAAGGGAGAATATACATACCTAATTTTGTGAAATTAAGGAATATAGTGAGGAAAGAAGTTCATACTGCACCATATTCTAGATATCCTCATGTGACTAAGATGTTTGTTGATGTCAAGTCATTGTATTTTTGGAAGAGAATGAAAGGGGATGTTGCAAGATTTGTGGAATTTTTCTTAGAATCTTAGATGGTGAAGGTAGAGCACCATTACCTTGTAAGTGTTTTGTATCCTCATGAAGTTCTAGAAAGTAAGTTGCAAATCATTAGCATGCATTTTGTGCAAGGTATTCTAATGATGAGGAATAAGCATAGTGCAATTCTAATAGTATTTGATAGGCTTACAAAGGTGGCTCACTTTATACTAAGTAATTTAATGGATTGAGCTCCTATTATATCTCGAATGTTCATTCAAGAGGTATTTAGGTTGCATGGAATTCTTGAGAAGGTTATCTTAGATAGGGATGCGTGTGTGACTTCTAGGTTTTGGAAAACCATGTTATCTATTTTTGGAATGCAGTTGAATATTAGTTTACTGTATCATCCACAAATAGATGGTCAAACTGAAAGAGTGAAGCAAGTCTTAGAGGATCTACTGAGGAAGTATTACATGGATCAGCAATACAAGTGGGAGGATTACCTACCTTTGGTTGAATTTGTATATAACAACTCTTGTCATTTTGTGATTAACATGGCTCCATTTGAAGCATTATATGGAAAAAGTGTCAAAATCCTATAAGCTAGAATAAGCTAAAAGATAGTATAATCCTTGGGCCAAAAATGTTATTAGAAATTGAGGAGAAAGTTGGTATTATTAAGTAGAGGCTGCCAAAATCCAATGATAGGAAAGAGTTATGTAGATGCCAAATGGGTACTCAAAGCTTTATTAGTAGGGGAGAAGGTTTCATTAATTGAGTTAAACCTAACAAGAGTTCCATAAATTTTGGAAAGTCATCCAAACTATCTCCACATTATGTAGGTCCTTTTGAGGCTCTTGAGGAAGTCAAACGTGTTGTGTATAGAATTGCTTTGCTGCCAACTCTAGCTAGAATGCATAATGTTTTCCATGTGTCATACCAAAGACGTACATGCCAGGGGATAACCATGTTATTGACTAGAATGCTTTACTAGTATAAGACCTAGGAGTGGTAACAATTGAGCCTCTCAAGGTGCTCAAAACATGTAAGCTTCACTTATGTAATAGAGAGGTTCTACAATGCAAGGTCTAGTGGGATCAGTATGTAGAAGATTTTTCCACTTGGGAAGACTATGCTAAGATAAAGCAAAATTTTCCTCAAGTCATGCTAGATTTTGAAACTCCTAAAAAATAATGATGTTTAATGATTTTATGTTTTATTTTTATGTTAAGTCCATGTTGATACTTAATAATCATCATGGACGATGATTCACAAGAGGGGGCTATGTTACACCCCATTGTGTATTACCTATTTAGTTTTACTTTGAATGGTTAAAAATTCTTTAATATATATGTTTATGATTGTATTTTGAATATAAATCTTGATGGGAATTTGATGAATGAATTTTTAATTTAGGTTGATACTCTATAATGATGCTGAAAATTAAATATTTGATACATATGTGAATGTATTTTTATTGGTTAACTATTGTTATTATGTACTAAGATAGATGTAGGAATGGGATCAAACCTCTGGAAGAGAGGGGGAATATCACTCAAGAGAAGAAATTGGTCTAGTAACCTTGTTGGAAAATATGCCTCAATCTCACAAGAAGAAACCTCTGAGAAAGCATAGTCACTGTGACATTCCTGTTGTCTGGCCGACTAGCAGTTTACCTTGTGTTTTGCTTGTGTCACCAAGATAATGATTTTGTCTTGCCGAAGGAGCCCATCGTTGTGACTTATGACCTTCGTTGTAACTTCTACCGAGTGGAATGTCTCGGCAACAGAAGGGTTTGTTATCGGGCTCCGGGGAGACTCATGGCGACTTGGAGTCTTCGGGATAACAAAAAGGGATTCGATAGGAAGTCATGGCGACTGGGAGAAGTCTCACCGATAAGCAGGTTCAGGGTGACTTGAACTCTAGGGAATAAGTCTCGGAAATGATAGGAAGTCTTACGGATATCGACATGACCTTCGGTCTATCTAGCCGATGAAGAAATTAGTATGATGTGTTCCTATCGGCATGAAGTCTTGGTGACTGGAATTTGTCTCACCGATGGTGTGGGATGTGTTCGGCATGACTCCTGGAAAAAGGTGAGCTCGAGGTAACCTGAAGACTTCGACGTGAAGTCTTGGTGACAAGGAAATGTCTCATTGACAGCTGAGTCATTTGGGTAACCAAAGGGGTCCACTATAACCTCTTGGTGATAGTGGTATGTCTGGCCGACAAAGTAACATGTGATCGGGTGTTTTCGGTGAGACTCCTAGTGAATGGAGTCATCGGAGAAACACAAGGACTTCGGTATGAAGTCTTAGAAAAAGTCAAATGTCTGGCCGATAGTATGTCTTCGGTATGACTTAAAGGCATTGATATGATGTCTTGGCAAAGTGTGATTGTCTTGCTAATGAGGCAGTCTGTTGTTATTATGACTCTTGGCGACTGGTCGAATGCTTTGAGATAACACTTGGTGGGATGTCTTGGTGAAAGATGATTGTCTCAGCGAATGGAATTCTCACTTCGGCATGACTTGGAGACTTTGAAATGAGGTCTTGGCAATCTACAATAGTCTTGCTGATGGAAATATTGAGATCAATGTGACTTGAAGACCTCGGTGAAACCTCTTGGTGATAGTTGAATGTCTTAGCAATAGCATTGGTGGATGAGCTCAATTGGAGGTCGGTGAGAGGTCTCGTCGATCATGCCGATGAGGAGACTCTTGCCAATAGATGGATGTTGATAGGAATACAATGGGTTTTGGTATGACTTGTGAGCTCGGTGGAACCTCTTGCTGATGGAGACGAGTCTTGGTGACAACATGTAAATGGGTCTTGTGGCATTAGGGAGACACTTCTTGTGTCTCACCGACATGCGGCACAAGTTGATCGATGTTGACTGAGTAAAGATTGTTCGACATGGTTCGATGAGGACAAATTAGAGAAAGCAGAATGCAAACTATTGCTGAGCTAGATGATTCGACAGTTGTGATCCAACAGTTGGAAAAAAACCATTTCATATAGCAGAAGCCGAAGAGAAGGAAAAATAGAAGAGTGAAGAGATGTGAAGGTCGACTGGCTAGCTAGAAGGCCGAGGCCATGAGGCCAAAATAGAGGAAGTGAGAGGCAGGGTTATGTTTCCTATTTCTCTCCTGATGAAGGATTGAATGCCATGGTTGATCTCTTGTGTTGATCAGTACTGTATACTGTGTGAGGGTATTGCAACAATACAAACTTTGTTTGGTTTGAGAGGTTGATCAGGAAATGTATAGATGGAGAGTTGATTACTAGATAGTATCTAGAATAAACAAGATGAATCTCTGAAGAGGATATGAGCCTGAATTTGTATTGTAATCTTTATGTTGCTGAATAATACAATAGCTTGATCTTTAGAGTGTGGGGTTTTTTTATCCAAAAGGATTTTCCCCACGTAAATATTTTTTTTCTTCTTTTCTATTTCATCTTTCATGTCTGTTGGTTCATGTAGTAGAATATGTTAATGCTTGCTATTGAATTTACATGTGTTTCTCTCAGATGGATCAATGTAGGAAATAAACTGTGTCTATTTCCGCATTATGACATGGTTGTACGTGTCTTTGAGGCAACCTAATCAAAATGAAAGTTACTGAAGGCACTACTATTATGGAGTTTTTGCTAGATGCACTCCTAGATTTCCTTACAAGTGGTATCAAAGCCTTCTTTTGGTTGTTGGTTTTGGATATTTCTCCTGTGAAGATTTCTTAGCTTGATGGGCTGGAAGAAATCTAGAGGAATGGACTAATGGATTGATCCTTTGTTGAGTGGAAGCCTTGTGGTATTCTAAGATAGCATGCAGCTTGAAGGATGTTCAAGATGGAAAAGGGAGTTGATCATGTTGTGATTTGTGTCTCCTAGCTAGTAGAGGTATAACCTTGGAGTATGAGGTGGATTTTCCTACTCTATGGCTGTCTAGCAGTAAACCTTTCATATTGGTGTCTATGTGATAAGCTCCTAGGTGATATAGAGAAGCCTAGATTGTTTCTTAGTCATGGAAGAGGGTGCTTATGCTAGGTGGTGGTTCTTGGTGTTGGAAAGCATTGTTTCCTGTTAGCCTCAAATGCTTGAAGGCTATGGAGTTAATCATTATATGATTTGCGAGCTTTTGAAATAGCCTTTCTCTCTTTCTCGGATGCATGTACATGGTGGTGGTTTAAAGTTGGCCTAAAAGGGGCCTGGAGTCTTTTGAACTAATGTTTTCTTTCTAAGGATGATTTGTACTTGCATGGCTCAATGGTTTTGCAGGTTTTACACAGTTCAGTAAAACTTGTGATCATGTGGAGTTGTTGTTAAGCTATTGTCTAGACACTAGATTTTGGGGTGTTGCTAGATGAGATAGTTATAGGTCTGCATGCATGCTTGGTGCATGGTTTTGAGGAGGTATGACTCTTTCTCTACATGGGAGTGTTGGTAAGTGTTTTGTGACTCAACATTCTTGTGGTAATGCTTGTGGGTTTTTTGATTATGGTGCTCATTGTGGACATGATTGGAAAATCAGATTTGGCATGATCTGGTGTTTGAGTCATGTTTCCCATGTGGTTATTCTCTTTGATATCTCAATGTTGCAGTATGCAATGTCATAATGGGTTTGCATGTTCGATGTTTGTGATCTATGAGTTATGCAGTTGATGGATTAGCTATCCATTCATTGTAGTGAGATAACTTGGATGTGGATTGTCTTTATCCATGAGGTTGATTCATTGATGGTGTAGATTTGTTAGCTGGCCTTATCTGTGGTCACTTGTGCATTGGTGTGACTATTTTTTAGATGAGAGGATGGATATTATTGAGTACCTGAATAGTTAGTTGTGGGAACCTGAAGTAGTTGGTCATGATGCTTGGAAAGCTTGGGTGTCACTTTTTAGTGGGAGCTCTAGTAGTGATTGTGGATTCATCACATGGTGGTGAATGGTCTTCTTTAGTGTTGCAGAGAGGTTCTTTCACTTTTGCATGGATAGTATTTGAAGATGTGCAACATCTTGGAACCATGGAGGATGCTTGGAGTCTTTGGCTAAGGTGTTGGTGGTGCTTGATAGGTGATGTTGTTCTTAAATCTATTTCCTTTATGTCATGGTATACTCTTGTTTGTGTACTGGAGTCTTAGCATTGTACATTGTACTTGAGACAATGGTGAGGTCATTTAAAGCATGGAATTTCCTATGGGGATGTGTAGATCATGATGTCATGATAAGTTCCTGATTCATATGATTGGAGCTTTGATAGTGGTCTAGTTATTCTTTGTGTATTGGGTGCTTTGTTTACTTGCTTGATACTTTGTGATAGTGTAGTAATGTAGTTGAAGTTTAGCATGAGATGATCGGTTGCTAGTACTCATGGATACATGAAGAATAAGGTGAGGTTGTTCTTCTCTTATGAGAGATGTGTTGGTGCTTCTTACTCTTGTTAAAAAAATTTAGCAGAAATTCTGAGAATCCTACACCTAGGTTGAACATGAGTTTAATAAGAGATCTATGAGGAGATTACTCTTGGATTAGTCATGATGGCTTATATATCTTGAAGGATTTTTCTTGTTGCCACTACTCGGCAGTTTATCTAAAAGGTATTTGGCCCATTATATTTTTTAGATGTGTTTTATTAAGTTCACTTTCATGATGTGGATCTTGAATTACTATTTAACTTTTGGTTCTGGAGGATTCATAGTGGAAGTTGTACAATTTGTTTTATCTCCTTGAGATTTTGTATTATGTCATTTACCAATGAGAATTGGTAGGAGATGATGTATGGGCTGATTTCTTGAAATGGGAAATGTTCTAGCTTGATCTTCTTTGAGAAGCTTACATCCATATTGATTACATGGTATTAGAAGTTGTATTTGGTGATTGAATGGATGGATGTTGTTAAGGCCTTCTTTTGGGATGTGAAGAAGATCATTCTTGACATAGCTAGCTATTACAAGTGTGTGTAGGAGGATGTTCTACAGGAAGATGATGGGAAGTTTTTTCTCTCTATGGCCGTGAAGGTTTGTGATGAGAGAAATGTTTCTTGTAGCAGTTTATTGCAGGTTGTGCATGTCATTGTGGATATTTCCTTGGTACTGCATGGTTACATTTTCTATGTATTGTTATTGGTAAACTTGTGATGCCTTTGGATTACTCGGACAGTGGGAGTTCCTATTTCGTTTGGTCTTCTTCGATTGCTTGGCACTTGGAGCTTTCCTTCATTGTTGATGGGTTGGTTTTGGAGTAGCATGAGTTTACTAATGCTTATACCTTTGAGGTATGTGAGATTGGATGGTATAGCATGAGTTGTGGGTACTATTTTCAGTCGTGAGGGTTTATCAGTTGGATGGAAGCAATCAATCTAATTGTTGTTCTAACTGGTGTTGTTTATCTTGTTTCTGGAGAGTGACTTCATTGTTGTGTTATGTTTGAAGCTTTGAAGTTGATATTACTTCTATATAGCATTTGAGCACAGTGAAGTGGTAGCAGTATCTTGTTGGAGATATCACTAGGATCTTTTGCTTGTGTATGTTGGAATGGAGCTTATACACCTTGGATTTTTATCCTTCTTCCATAGGTGGCATGTTGGAAGATGAAAGGATTGCTGCCTGAATGGTGAACATCTTGGATGTTGGAGCAGAATTCTTGATGGAGCATGAGAGTATGTTGAGATCTATGTGGTTTCCTGGAAGGCTGGGATTGGTTGTTTTGATGCACAGTGAGTTACAGCTGGATGCCTAGTCTTTGTTGCAGATTGTCTAATGGACTATTATTTGTGGAATCATGTTGATTGGGTGTCTTGATTATTGTAGGGTTTGAACTAGTGGAGATAGTGTGGTCCTATTTTTTGGATGCTTTCGAGGTGCCTGTGTGATCTTCATCAAGTGGGAGATTGTTGGAAAATATGCCTCAATCTCATAGGCAGAAACATCTAAGAAAGCATAGTCGTTGTGACATTCTTATTGTCTGGCCGACTGGGAGTTTACCTTGTGTTTTGCTCATGTCACCAAGACAACGCTTTTCTCTTGCCGAAGGAGCCTATCACTATGACTTATGGCCTTCGTTGTAACTTTTACCGAGTGGAATGTCTCGGTGACATAAGGGTTTGTTATTAGGCTCCAGGGAGATTCATGGCAACTTGGAGTCTTTGGGATAACAAAAAGGATTCAGCAGGAAGTCATGCGACCAGGAGAAGTATCACTGATAAGCAGGTTTGGGGTGACTTGAACTCTCGGGAAGAAGTCTCGGTGATGTTAGGAAGTCTTGCCGATATCAACATGACCTTCTATCTATCTGGCCAATGAAGAAATCGGTATGACATGTTCCTATCAGCATGAAGTCTAGGTGACTGGCATTTGTCTCACCGACGGTGTGGGATGTGTTCGGCATGACTCCTGGCAAAGGGTGAGCTTGGTGTAACCTGAAGACTTTGACGTGAAGTCTTGGCAATAGGGAAATTTCTCACCAATAGCTGAGTCATCGAGGTAACCAAAGGGGTCCGCTATGACCTCTTGGCAATAGCGGTATGTCTAGCTAACAAAGCAACATGTGATCGGGTGTTTTTGGTGAGACTCCTAGTGAATGGAGTCATGGGAGAAACACAAGGACTTCGGTATGAAGTATCAGTGAAATTCAAATGTCTGGCCGACAGTATGTCTTTAGTATGACTTAAGGCATTGATATGATGTCTTGGCAAAGTGTGATTGTCTTGCCGATTAGGCAGTCAGTTTTCAGTATGACTCTTGGCAATTGGTCGAATGTTTCGGTATAACACATGAATGCTTGGTGGGATGTCTTGGCGAAATATGATTGTCTCAGTGAGTGGAATTCTCACTTTGGCATGACTTAAATACTTTGGCATGAGGTCTTGGAAATTTGCGATAGTCTTGCCGATGGCAATATTGAGATTGATGTGACTTGAAGACCTCGGTGAAACCTCTTGGTGATAGTTGAATGTCTTAGTGATAGCATTGGCGAATGAGCTCAATTGGAGGTCGGTGAGAGGTCTTGCTGATCATATCAATGAGGAGACTCTTGCCAATAGATGGATGCCAATAGGAATACAATGGGTTTCGGTATGACTTGTGAGCTTGGTGGAACTGCTTGCCGACGGAGACAACTCTTGGTGACAACATGTAAATGGGCCTTGTGGCATCGGGGAGACACTTCTTGTGTCTCACCGACATGTGACACAAGTTGATCACTGTTGACTGAGTAAAGATTGTCCGACGTGGTTTGATGAGGACAAATCAAAGAAAGTAGAATGTGAACCATTATTGAGTTGGATGATTCGACAGTTGTGATTCAACAGTTGGAAACAAACCATTTTATAGAGCAGAAGCCAAAGAGAAGGAAAAATAGAAGAGTGAAGAGATGTGAAGGTCGAGTGGCTGGCTAGAAGGCCGAGGCCATGAGGCCAAAACAAAGGAAGTGAGAGGTAGGGTTATGTTGCCGATTTCTCTCCTGATCAAGCATTGAATGCCATGGTTGATCTCTCATGTTTATCAGTACTGTATACTGTGTGAGGGTATTGCAACAGTACAAAGTTTGTTTGGTTTGAGAGTTTGATCAGGAAATGTATAGAGGGAGAGTTGATTACCATATAGTATCCAGAATGAACAAGATGAATCTCTGAAGAGGCTATGAGCCTGAATTTGTATTGTAACCTTTCTGTTGCTGAATAATACAATGGATTGATCTTTGGAGTGTGGGGTTTTTTTATCCAAAAGGATTTTCCCCACATAAATATTTGTGTTCTTCTTTTCTATTTCATCTTTCATGTCTATTGGTTCGTGTAGTAGAATTTGTTAATGCTTGCTATTGAATTTACATGTGTTTCTCTTAGATGGATCAATGTAGGAAATAAACTGTGTCTGTTTCCACATTAGGACATGTTTGTATGTGTCTTTGAGGCAACCTAATCGAAATGAAAGTTACTGAAGGCACTACTGTTATGGAGTTTTCACTAGATGTGCTCCTAGATTTCCTTGCAAACCTTGATGAACCTAATTGAGCATACACACACTCACTTACTGGTTGGTCTTGTTGATTAAGATAATTTATGAAATGGTAGGTAACATGCTTTCTAGTTTTATGGATGTTTTGTATTGGGTTATGGTCTTTTCCTCTAAATGTTTTGATTATTAGTATGTGATTCAGCCTTTTATGTTGAGAATGAGTTCTTCTTCATGTGTTCATATTTATATGTTAAGTGATAAATTATATACATAGAATGTATATATATATATGTAAATGTCCATAATAACTTATACATGTGATTATATTTTTACATGGGTATACATAAGTAGACATACATGTGCATGCTCATGAACAGATAAACCATATGTATGGGCATATCAATTAGACAAATGTGACATGTATATATATACACATGCTTCATATATATATATCTATATCTATATCTATATATATATATATATCAATGGGTAAGTGAGTATATGTGTTTGAATTTGATGGTAAAACTAATGATATATATATATATATACTACATTGGTGGAAACATATATACATATATACTAATATATGTATATATCTATGTATATATATGATTATTTAATATATTCTTATATCAATTGACAATAGATGTATTTAATAATCTTGTGAACATGATTATATATATTAATACATATATAATTGTGTGATATGTATTGAAACAATGAAAATAGGGTACCCCACCTTTTAGGAGATGGAGCACAAGGATATTGTACTATTTCACTCTTGTTACATTTTGAAACAATGAAAATGGTACTCCCCACATTTGAGGAATAGAGCACAATGATAGGTTCTTATTTCACACTTGCTTTACTTAGGGACACCTTAGAGATCTCAATCCAATGAAGAAAGGGGAAAGAGATATGACAATAAGGTATCCTAAGGTATTTTTATAGATTAATTGAGGCTACATTAGGGGTTCACCATCAAGCCAAGGCTTGGAAAAATGTATAAAATGCATGATCTAATGGTTAAACTCAATGATGCACAAAACCTCACTAAATGAACTATAAATGAAAATAAATCATAATAACAATTTGGAAAAGTAGAGAGGAGCACTTGGAAAACTGAGAGAGCTTGAATGGAGGCCTGAAATGCTAAATAACCTAAGATTTAAGCCTACTGGGAATCATATGCTAGTCTACCTGCATATCAGTCCTAGATCTGGGTTTCTATGTAGGAATTGGTTTCTAGGAAAAAGGGTATCTAAAATTGCAAAAATATAAAAAATGATCTAAACTAGGACTCATACACTAGGACTAATGTATGAGTCCAGTTAGGGTTTTTTTGGAACTTCAAGGTCTAAATCTGGTCTTCAATATCTTCTCTTTCTGTTTCAGTTTGTTTCTAGATCCAAAAACTTGATTTTTGGGTTGTAGGTGACTTTTTAGTTACGATTACAGCGTTGCAAATGAGGGGACAATTCCAACAAATTTCTCCAAGCTTGTAACCTAATCTTCAAAGGCCCTTCATTTTCCAAGACACCTAGATCTACAATCACACATGTAAAGGGGAGAAAACTTGTTGATTGTTAGTGAATAGGGGTTCACCTTGGTCAAACCCCATTTAGGTAATTAAACCAAATTCAATGTGACAATGAAATAAGGACATGAAACATGAGCAATGCTACCTTGAATTATTTCTTGTAAATCAAAAATCTAACATGAAATTACTATGAGGAATGTAGATCTAGATCTTGAAATTTGATATGAAATAATGCTTGTAAATGGATATTCAATGCTACATCACATCACTAGCTCAACAACATGCTTGATAATTAATAATCTTGACATGATAATGGATCTTGAATTACTACAAGAAATGATGAAGAATCTTTCCTTGAATGCCTTGGAAATGATCTTGAATTCTCTCTTGATGATATTGTAAAGTCTTTGAATGCTTAACTCTTGATTGCTTGACTTGATAGCATGTACGATTCTTCTTTCTTAGGTGAAATAATGATTTAAAAGCTCATTTATATAGTTAATCATGTCTAATATCTCATTAATTAGATCCCATAGGCCGACATACATGAAATTTGAACTTAAAACCTAATTTTCCCACTTAAAACCTTTAAAATAGGCCAAATGGGACTCATATGCCACTTGTAGTGTATGGGTCCCACCTATATGGGACTCATATTCCCAAGGTGGTGTATGGGTCCCATAGGGCCTACTTGAAGAGACAAAATGTTTGGGAGTGAAGAAATTAAGTTTATTTATTGATCTTGTTGGGTTTTTGATTGAAATATGCATTGGGGTGTGGAATATAGGGTCTTAGGGGCATATTAATGATGATATTAAGGTCATAAATGCAAGAGAGCCAAAAATCCAATGTGAGAGTGTAAATAAATACACTTTACAACATTAAATTAAATAAATTTTTGGTCTATTTAGCTTAAAAGGGCCGTAAATCCAATGTGAACATGTACAACACCTTACAACACTAGATTAGGTCCATTTAGTTTACAAGAATCCTAGATAATTTAATGTGAAGGTGCAAATAAAAAAAATTTACAACACTAAATTAGGAAAAGTTTAGGTTTATTTAGCTTTAAAGGGCCCAAAAGCTAATGTGGATTTGTAAAATAAATCACAACATTAGATCATGGTGATATCAAGTCTAATTTATCATTACTCATTCCTATGCTAAGAGAAATTATACTATTTCTAAGGGAGTGCATTTTTCATCACTAAATTTAGCCCCCACTTTAGTGAGAGGATGAACTTGGTTCAAACTCACACTAGCTCGTAGAAATTCAAGAGGGTTCCAGATGTACCTATGTGGATGGTCTAGGATAATAAATATTGAGGAGGTGGTCAGGCCCCCAAGATCCAATATCCTAAGTCAAACGAAAATGAGCATGAAAGCACACACACAAGGTGTATGATATGCAAAAAAAAAAGATACAAAAATGTGCCATGTCAATGACTAAAGGAAGAAAGAAAAAAAAAAAGAACAAGAAAAAATAAAATGGGGTGGATCAAGCCTCGATCATTTGTCCAATATGATGTGGATCAGATATAAGTTGTTTTCTTGAAAAAATGCATAGTCACTTTGAGGCAACAAAACTCTTGGTTATTTTTTGGGTGAGTAATCAAAGAAGGTGAGACACATAAAATCGATATTCACTCACACACACATGTGATTGGCTAAGGAAAAGTCATGCCTTAGATCAGCTTCCTATCCAACCATACCAAAGTTATACCTCCTGATAACTTTGATAAGGTGCCATGCAAAAATGATCTTTGAGCTTCATGAGACAAGAAAAAATTTGTATTCTTAGAGATCATGAATAAATAACGAATTTTGAGCTTCATGAGGCAAGCAAATCTTTGTATTCTTGAAAATCATGAATGAGCAAGATGGATCTATATATAAGCATGCAAATTGTTTTATGCAAGGTGGCCATATAAAAAATAGTGCAAGGTATGTTCAAAGGGATTTTTCTTAATTCGTGCAAGGTCTATTCTTAGTGAACATTGTGCCTAATGTCTCCAAGAGAGGACAAGTCAAATAAATATCACACTCTTGGGAGAAATCAAACCCAATGTCACCACCAAGAAAAGTACACATCACAAGAAGAATGAAATCACACAATGAAAAAATGAGTTTCAATGTATGCCCCAACTTTTAAGTGGTTACAAACACCATTTTTGTGAGAAATTTCTTTAAAGTGGAAGAAGACATGAGAGGTTATTTAGAAAGCCCTATGCCTAATCATATGTTTCCTAATCAAACTACATCACAAATAAGTATGTCACTTGCAAGACAATATAGGTCATCTCATCCACATTTGAAGCTTGCTCTTATATGTACATGAATGGTGATCAAGTATCCAAAAGAGAAAATGGCAAGTGACATAAGAGGACAAGGCTATCTAACCCCTTTCCCCCACTTAGTGTAGGACAAGGATGAACCAAAATGAAAAGAAGAACTAGGTGCTATAACCCAAGGAAGAGCATCATAGTTCTTAAGATATTGTATTTTGTTACTCAAAGCCTTACATTCATTAGTAGCATGACTATGAACTCTATGATATGCATAAAATGAACTATTGTAGTAAAATCCCTTTTGTGTTCTTGGAGGGAAATATATTAGATGATCTTGGAGGAGTCTTGATAAGATACTCTATTGATCAAAAGTAGAGGATGTTTCATTATTTTGTGAAAAAGATATCTCTTGCTTAGTGAAAGATGTCATACTTACACAAGAATCTTGAGATTGTGAGATTTTGTACTCTTCTTTAAAGGAAGCTGTAAAATCTAACAAACTCAAATTATTGGTGTTTTGCGTGATGACATTGAAATTAAGTGAGGGTTTCTTTGTTTCTTTCATTTATTTCAAAGGATAAATATCAAGACCACTAGTGTTTATTAGTTTAGGATGCACTTGTTGGTGTAGGTTTTTTATTTTCCTTATGTTAGGGAATATTTATTTTTCCTACACACATTATTAAGCATACCTTAGGTTATAGGAGATGTGGTTTATGTGAGGACACATAGCGTAATCCATCGGTTACATGTGTTGCTCCCACTCACACTTAGGTGGTTGAGTTTCACACCCTCTTTTGGCCTTATATGCCACCTCACAAGACCACTCATTTGTCTCTTTTTGAGTAGGTTATGCCACCTATTTGGCATTTTCCAAGTAGGCATAACTCCCACCTAATTTGGTTATTTGGGAGTTATTACCCCTCTTGGAATTATTTTCCCATATTGTGCTATATAATCAGCACTCACCTCTCCCTCCTATCTAGTCAAGATGAGTTCATATTAACTCAATCAATTCAAAGGAGAGTTGAGGCATATTGTATCATTTAGTGTATGATAATAACATCATTTTGTTATTGAACTATATTCCTACATTTTATCTCTTGCTGCTCTCGTGTGGAAGGTTTGTCTTGGTTTTGCAGGTGATCCTGGGTGCTTGAGTTCATCAACAACTCTTACAACACTACTGTTAGAGTCATCTTAGAAGAATATTTTGCAAGGGTGTTGATATTGAGATAATTCTTATTTCTTTCTTTCAAGGGACAATAACCAATACCACTAGTATTTCCTTGTGTGTGAGGCTCTATAGGGACATGAATACCTTGTTCTCTAGCACCACATCATTTTCCATAAATATTCTTCATCTCTTTTGGATTTAGTGGTTGCTCATAATTATCTTCATCAAATATTTTTGTGTAAGCTGTTTTTTGTTCTAAAGTGGTTTGAGGTGGATGCTTTTGATTTTTGTGTTGAAATTATTTCCTTTTATTTTTCCTTTTTAAATTCTTTGTTTATGATCTTTTATTCTCCCATGAATGTTGGTTGAAAATATAATGAACCCCAATCATTGTCTAATAACTTCATGATTTCCTCACTATGTTTTTATTTCTCTTGCATGGGTTCTACTCGTGTGGTTGGTGTTAATGGTGTTGGAATGTTTTCAA
>VDFB02322083.1:32714353-32735042 GCA_007258455.2 Sequoia sempervirens | reverse complement strand
CTACTAGCCCAACCCACACCTAATCCAAATAACAAACCACAACAACAGCCTACATACTTTTCTAATTTGAATCAATTCCTTGCATATGTTGTGAGTGTAAGTGAAATCCACTTGCATTCAGGAACTACTCTATCAACCCCTTCCAAGACCATTATCACTGAGCTTCCCATGGAAGAGGAAGAGGAGCCTTTAAATGATCCCATTCAGCCAAATGCACCTAAAAATCTTGAACCAATTCAAGTCAAGAAGACTAAACAAGAACCACCATTCCCTTAGAGGTTGGAAATTTCCAAGAAGAAAGAAGAAAAAGAGGATACCACTTTTGACATCTTGGATCAACTAAAGCATATATGTGTTCAGATACCCCTATTAAGGCCATAAAGGATGTTCCAATCTACGAAAAAGCTATCAAGGAAGCTTGTCTCAAGAAGCCAAGAAGAAAGAAGAAAGACCCAACTACAGTCCATGTAGTGGGTTAGTTAGCTGACATCATGTTGGGAAAACTAACTATTCCCAAGTATAATGACCTAGACAATCCTATGGTAGTAATTCTCATAAACGAGATTCAAGTAAAGAATACTTTGATTGATTTAGGGGTAGTAATAAATGTAATGACCAAAGACATCTTGCAATGACCAAATATTGCAAGCATGAGATCTACTCCTACTATCCTACAACTTGCTAATAGCTCTACTATTAAGCTTGATGGTATAGTGGAGGATCTTGTAGTAGTTCTAGACTCCTAGGAGTACCTAGTAGATTTTATGATTCTTTCTCCCAAGGCTACACTAGGTGGGTATCCCATTATTCTTGGAAGGCCTTGGTTGGAAACTACAGATGCATACATTGGATGTCGGTCAAGTGAAATGACCATTTCAAATGGTACGAGTACTAAAAATTTTGTTCTTTATCCACCTACTCAGCCATCTCATAATGAAGATGATTTTGTATGGCCACAAGTTGGTGAAGAGGCCGAGGAAGTTCATTTTGTGGTGCAACTTATGATGCTAGGAAGAAGCTTTTTCATGTAGCTCCAAGATGAGGATGAAGTATTGGCTAACATCATTCAAAATCATTGTGAACTAGAGGAAGCATCATCCTCTCATCTTGCTACTTTGATCACGACACTTCTACATGTTCTTCCTATAGCCACTATTCCTACAACCACTCTTCCTGCAGATATTCTTCCTGCAGACGTTCTTCCTACAACCATTATCTCTGCAAACACATTTCCTACAACAATAGGTATGTTCCATACGTTTCTACCATATGAACTAAAGGTACCATGTGTTAATGAAACAACCATTATAGAATTAACTACACAAGTACATGTGTCAAAAGGAAGATATTTGAATGTTAATAGAAAATTTATTAAGGACCTACCAGCATGCATTCACATGGGATTATTATGATATGAAGGGATTGCATCCTAAAAATTTTACCCACAAAATTTATATTAGAGATGATTGTACTCCACTAAGATAGCCACAAAGAAGGATTAACCCCATACTAAGAGAAATTGTGAAAGGAGGATTGTAGAAACTACTACATGCAAGATTTATTTACCCCATTTTAGATAGTCAATGGGTATCTCCATTAGTGCTTGTGCCCAAGAGAGGAGGGAAATGGTGAGTTTGTGTTGATTATAGGGAACTCAATGTTGCCACCAAGAAAGATCACTTTCCTTTACCCTTCACTGATCAAGCTCTAGATACACTTGTAGGGAAGCAATACTTCACTTTTCTAGATGGATTTAGCAGCTACAACCAGATCCAAATTGCACTAGAAGACCAGGAGAAGACAACTTTTACTTGTCCCTGGGGGACCTATGCTTGTTCGGTGCTCCCATTTGGCTTGTGCAATGCACCTACAAATTTACAAAGGGCAATCATTAGCATATTCTTAGACATTTCTCATGACTGCATGGAGATTTACATGGATGACTTCACCACTTATGGTGTTGATTTTAATCAAGCATTGGAGAATCTCAAGAGAGTCCTACAAATATGTGAAGAACAAAACTTGTCCTTAAATAGTGAAAAGTGCTTCATGATAATGCAAGAGGGTGTAGTTCTTGGCCACTACATCTCCCACAAGGAAATCCAAGTTGATCCTGTAAAGATTGAGGTAATCACAAATATTCCTACACCTACAAAACAAAAGGATGTTAGAAGTTTCTTGGGTCATGTAGGATATTATAGGCGATTCATCAAGGATTTCAGCAAGGTAGAAACACCATTGTATACCCTTCTCACTAAGCATGTTGAATTTCAATGGACTGAAGCTTGTGACAAAGCCTTTTCTAACTTGAAGGAAACTTTAACTCACACTCTAGTACTCAAGGGACCTAATTGGGAACTCCCTTTCCACATCCACATCGATGCATCATATTATGCCATAGGAGTAGTCTTAGGACATAAAGAGGGAGATTTTGAACATTCTATTTACTTTGTCAACAAAAATTTGCAAGGAGTTGAATTCAATTGTATAGTGACAGAGAAAAAGATGCTGGTAGTAATCTATGCACTGAACAAATTTAGACATTACATAATAGGCTACCAAATCTTTGTGCACACTAATCATGCAACCATTAAGTACCTTATGAATAAAGCTTTGATCACAGGTAGATTGACAAGATGGTTATTGTTGATTCAGGAGTTTGATATAACCATTGTGGATAAGCCAAGGAAAGCTAATATTGTTACAAATTTTCTTTCAAGACTAACTACATCAGAAGATAATCAACCCATAGATGACTCTTTCCCTGATGAGCATCTATTCTCTCTCAGTGTACAAACACCCTGGTATGCTGATATAGCCAATTTATTGGTCACAAGTAGAATTCCTTCTCACTTCTCCCCAATAGAGAAAAGGGTACTTATTAAAAAAAAAATTCCTTTCTCTTGGATTGTTGGATGTTTATTTTATACTGGACCAGACCATGTCATGAGAAGATGTGTAAGAGAAGATGAGACATATGAAATTTTGCATGCATGTCACAATGAACGATGTGGAGGACACTTTGCAACCAAGAGGACACTAATGAAGGTTTTGAACATAGGGTATTACTGGACAACACTCCACAAGGATGTAGGAAGGTATACCAAAAAATGTGATAGGTTTCAAAGAATGGGAAAACCAACCATATCTGATGAGATGCCACTGTGTCCTTAGGTAGTAATCACTCCCTTTGACAAGTGGGGATTGGATTTCATAGGACCAATTGACCCTCCATCAAATGGTAAGTCTTACATATTAGTATGCACTGATTATGTAACAAAATGGGTAGAGATTAAGGCCATGAAGTATGCAAGAGATAACAAGGTTGTAGATTTTCTTTATGAAGAGATTTTCACAAGATAGATAGTCCCCAAAGAGATAGTAACTGATCAAGGAGCTCAATTCACATCAACTCTTATTGCAATACTAGTTAATGAGTACAATATAAGGCACAAGAACTCTACCCCTTATCAGCCCTAGGCTAATGGCCAAGTTGAAGTGAAAAATAGAGATTGAAGCTATTCTAAACAAAACAATAGCCATCCATAGGAAGGATTGGGCAAACAGATTACCAGAAGCTGTTTGGGATTATAGGACAACATGGAAAGCAACTGCAGGATTCACCCCATTTGATTTGTTATATGGAAAGACAACTATGATGCCCGTTGAATTTGAATATAAGACTCTATGAACTACAATGGATTTTGAGATGGATATTTTTGAAGCACAAAAAGAAAGAATCATGCAGCTAAATGCTTTAGATGAAATAAGAAGAGTATCCCTGCAACATACATAAGTAGTGCAGAATTAGAGAATCAAGTGGCATGACAAATTTATCAAGGACAAGAAATTCAAACCAGGAGATTGGGCTTTTCTCTATGATTCCAAATACTAGGACAATGTAGGAAAATTACACACAAGGTGGTTAGGACCATATGAAGTTGTTAAGGTCTTTCCCAACAAAGCTCTCCAACTCACCACCATTGCCCCTATCAGGTTCAAATTACTTTTCAATGGTCATCACCTCAGATTATACCACAAACCAACCTCTAAAGAAGAGTTCTTACAACAATTCACTTAGTATTCAACACCCGAGCTTCCTGCAGCCAAAGGCAGTGGACCTAGTGTCCCTCCTTCTGCCTGAGGTACATACTTTTCATAATAAAGAATTTCACTTATGTGGAAGTCCATTTCTTCATCATCTACCCATCCACCCATCCATCAACACCTTTCTCTCTCTTCAATCACTTCATTCCACTTCATCTTCATTTATTGCTCAATTCATTCTCCAAAAAGGCAAGTGTTACTTTATCCATGATCTTTGCAACAAATCTTCCACACATTCAGGTATGTGTGCATTAATTTCTATCTTTAATCTTCTTTTAGGAGTGTTCATTTAATCACTGTACATTAGTATAGATGTTCACATAGATGCCATCATTACCTATTTATCACCACTCCCATCTCACATTTCTGGACACATGTCCAAATTTAGGCTAAGGGGAGGGGAACGAAAAAGATGCAAATATTTTGTGAATTTATTGCCCATGTTTTAATTCATACTAGGCTATGTCAGAAATTTAAAATGAGCTGATTTGAAATCCAAGTGAAAGGATGGCTTGCATGTGTGAAGTGACAGTAACTGCAACTACCATTTCTTCCTATCATGATTCTCCGTTACCACCCCTTTTTCTTGCCATTATTGACCCTATTGAAATCTTGAGTTGAAGAGCCACAGTTGCAAAAAAAAAGGAAAGAAAGTCAGTTGACAATTGCACTATAAATTTAGTAGGGTGGTACTAGAAAGAAGGGGAATTGCAAGAAAATAAGTTGCAGAGCATTTGTTTGATTGTAGACAATGGGAGGTGGGTTAACTCAAAATGAACCCATGATGCATGGTATTTTACTACAGGATGCACAATGCCTGGATGAATTTCAAAACTGTTGATGGATAGATTACTTTCTAAAGTTGGATGGTTTTGATGAAGGCATTGCCCTTGAATTTGATCAAACATTTTTAGAGGAAAAATCCATAGTAAAAGGGTTGGAAGTTGTTGCAACAGACGAAAGAATTGTAGAAGTTATAGGGTTACCTACTAATGGTGCAAATCACCCTGCTTCCAGAGATTCCAGGTCAGCTAGGGCTGAATTTACAGAGCCAAATGATCCCCCATTGAGCATAGACAAACAAGGTGCAAAGAGAATGTCTCTACCCAAGTTGTGGAAGTAGATAGCTATGTATGTCATCAAATACATCACCTATGAGAGTCGCTTGTCAAACTTGCACTTTTTTCACTTCAAGCTTTTGAATCATATGATACACGATAGAAGGATGAATGTGCCTAACATGTACAATCTTCTCTCAATCATGGTGGCCGAAACTCAAAAAGGTAGGTATAATTCTATTTACCACCATTGCTTGATTGAATTGCTAGTCAAAAAATATCTGTGTGATGTATCTAGAATGACTTGGGAAGAGTTTATCAAAGTTGATCATTTGCCACCTAGGGCTATAGCTCAATCTCGTAGGTCTAGTAGGAGGGTAAGCATAGCTGCAGCCATTCCTAGTGCTTCAACCTCTAGTGTTGGCTCTAGTGTGAATCTTCCTACAGCAAAAGAAGCTATAGAAATTAGTTCTTCTGAAACAGAGCATACCGAAAAAGAAATCCCCTCCTCATGTTCTAATGATGAAATCCCACTTGAAACCCTCATGAAAACTAGGGCACAATAGAGAGAAGTAGAATGAGAAAAGGGAAGGCTAAAACACAACCTGTAAAAAGAGGTGCCAATTTCTAAGAAGAGGAAGGTTGATATTGTTCATCCTGCAGCCAAAGGAAAAGGTGAGAGATCTCCAAGGAAATCAAGACCAGTTGGGTCTGTGTTTGGTACGCCTCCATAAGAAATCCCTAAACCTAGTGAGACCTCACATGAGGACCTTTAACCTCCAATGGAGCAGGAGAATGTTGAAGGAGAAGAAGAAATATTTAAGAAAGCAACAAATATAACACTGGCTGATCTTGCTAACATTGCAGAAGAATTGGAGGAAAATCAGGACTCTCGATAGCATGAGAAAGAAGTCCTGGATCAACAGCTAGAACCAGAGCAAGAGTTCCTGTAACCACTACAAGAGCAAGAACAATAGTCCCTACAACAAAAGGAAGAAAAACAATACCTTTGCAGCCTGAGATAACTGGACAACCTGAGTCCATGCAGATAGTACCATATGAGGAGCCACCATCGAAAATACTGGTAGGAACCCATAAGCCTCCTAATTTTACAATGCATGCAGTTATTTTGAATTTATGGCTAGAAATACAAAGAAGAGAGGAAGAATGGAAAAAGGAAAAATGAAAATTAAAGGAGGAAATTCAAAAGAGGGATGAAGAAATTGAGGATAAAAGTGCAAAAATTGCCACCCTAAAGCAAAGGGTAGATGACATGGTAGCCTTAGCACCAAATATTCTAGAATGTAGAGATCCTCCAAGAGTCTATGCTTTGCTCTCGAAGGAGAGGTATCTCTCTTTTAAGATGTCAAGAATTTCCTTAGGTTTGAATCCTTCTATTGATACCCCCATGGAATTATTCAATGCTTATAGGATTGCCTCACTTGAAATGAAAAATTTGCTATGTTAATTTTATTTACATAATTGTGTTGTCATAAAAGATCATGATTAGAATTCGCTATTGTATGTTGGAGATATTCAATTGAGAGCATTCATGTCCTGGGTACAAAATGAGATTAGCTGGGGACACCAACATAGTGCTTATAAACAATTGGAATCTGATATTCCCCTGCATATTAGACTTGAATCAAGCAACCCAAGGGACATTTACAAGGAATGGAATAGATTGCTACTCAGACCAAGTTATGCCAATAAAATTATTCCTTGGATTGAGGCAGTTTATAGTGAGTATGAGGTAAAAACAACAACAAAGGAAGAGGCCATGAGGAGATGTTTATCCTAGAGATGGAATAGTTTGACTGATGAGCTTAAACAGGTTGAGCCTCATTCCATTTACAATTATGTTGCAACCCTAAAAAGAATTGAAAGGTATATTGAGATTGGGAGAACACAGGGGTGAGATTGGCTTCCCTTGACTTTCCAACCACCCATGCCAAATTTTAGATTTTACCAGTTTGATATTGTTGTAGAGAGGCAAATATGGAATAGGTTTGATAGATTAGGAGGATTCTATTAGGACCCAAACTCATGCACTACAACCACTGATGTTGGACAACTCTCTATTGAAAATTTTAGAGTTTTGACCAAGCAGAAGAACAACCCTTCCCCTGCTGGAGGACCAAAAAAACATTAGGTTTTGAGGAGTGATGAGCCTAGTTTTTGTTCTAATTTTGGGTAAAATTTATAGTCTATTTGCTAATAGATGTCATGGAATTTGATGCTTAAGTGTTGGTATTGGCATAATGTTTCCCTCAAACCATTAACATTTGACAATATCCTATCTCTGCAAGTTTTAATAACATTTGGCACAATATGTGGGTTATCTATATTGATTTTGCATGTGATTAATGGATCTTTCTTAAAGTGGTTATAGATGTGCAGTTATTATGTGTACTAACTCTGTTATGCAGATTTAATGTGCTAAGTTGAGGAAGACACCACCAGCTGGGCATGCAGCATAACGTCCAGCTAAGGAATCACTCCAAGTCAAAGGTAGCCGACAACAAAGATTCTTCATGCAACTGAGCATAACCACCTTGTAGTGGACCTTAATGATCAAGCATGCATGGGTGTTATTGTTGTGCTGAATTTGTCCTTGACTTGCATGTTTGGCCAGATTCCTTGCATGCATAACTGTCATCATTCCACTTTCCCCTATTTTCCCTAAATGGCATCCTCCCAGTCATGGAGTTGAATTCCCTATTTAGCTGTAGTATAAATAATAATTTTATGCTCCTTCCTTAGGAGTTGCATGATTTCATATTGTACTCGCATTCTCTAGTTTTAGCAATTTATAGATACATTACTCTTTGTATGCATGATTTATAGTGAATGACATAAAATTCAGAGTTCGAGGATTTGAGTTCTTGTTATTTTAGAGGATACTTATCCAAGGGGGACCACTTGGTAAGTAATTTGTCTTCCTAGTTTCACATTAGCTTAGTATTTCTTACTGTTTAGTGTTTAGTTAGACATCTAGCATCAATTGTTCCTGTAGCTACTAGAATTCCATTCTGTGATTGTTCCTACAACCAAAGAAGACAAAGTAGTTTCTTGTTTGTTGTTCAGACTTCCATTCTTGTTTTACATTTCATCTTAACATAGTTGTTGGTTGATGTTCAACATTTGTTTCATTTCTTTCCAGAAATTTACTTTCAGTATTGTGTTTCTTAGCCATAGAATGCAATGGCTACTTGAGCCCCTAGTGCACATATTGTGCTGATCCATTTCAAGTTCATGTACTTGTGTTGACAAGTTAAATGCACCTTAATGATGATTGAATAACTATTCTAGTTAGATGTCCAGTCTCTGAATCATAGCTATAAAGGCTTAGTTATTAAATCATTGTAGGAGTCCAATAATGCCCTAATTTGGAAATATTTCTTGTTGAATGCATGATGTGCTTGTTCTTATGAACATAGTTATTTATTTATTTTGGAATAATCTTTGGAAATGCATTATATTATTTTTCTTATGAGCTTAGTTACTTCCAAGTAAGGAAGATTCTTGTGAGATTATCATTTGAGTCTCAAGAAAGAGAAACCCTATTATCAGGGAATACATTTATATTAGGTGAAGCAGGTGTGGCTTAAGTGCTAATAGAACAATACTTAGTTCATTAAGTATATATGGATAATGCATGATGTAGAATATATTACTATCTTATAGTACTCTTATGAAAATTTCCTTTTGAACTTAAGGGTTAGCATGGTTATTCCTAGGGTTATTGAAACCCATGGGAAAGGGGGTATCCTAGATAAACACTAGTATGTGTATATGTATGGTTAGTGTGGTTATACTTGGGGTTACAGGAATCAATGGAAAAGGGTGTAACCTAGATAATAATTTATTATGATCTTGGATATTACTAGGGCTAGGGTAATTCATGGTTAAATAAATTATCTTTTTAAAAAAAAATTATGTTATTGTATAGGAGAAAATTTGCACCCCTTACGCAAATTCCCCTTTCACATACCCTCACCTTAGAAAATAAAATTCGAGGGAAAAATTCCACATCACCCAACTGCCTTCCTTTCACTTGGAATTTTTTTATTGTGTTGGTGGGAGAATATTTCTCAGGGACGTGTGCATGAGATGTATATGTCCACACATTGTGGTGTCATCCCTAACAGATTCCTGCATCTGAAATTTATATAGACATTATTTTTTTTATTGGGATCAATTTTTAACATCCCTCTTCGACCAACCAACCCCAAAAATGGTAGATTCTTCCCGCTTATTCCTTCAAATTCATTCATTCTCCTTCCATTTCATGCCTTCATGAGTTCTTGCATCCTTCTTTCATATTCTCAAGCATTCTTAGCATTCACTTCACTCTCAACAACACTTAAACACTCCATTGCAGCAACAACACTCTGTCAACTCCACAAAGCAAGTATGAAGCAAGCCATAGTAGTGTGGGATTGGAGTCTTGCGAGACTTCCCATCATGATTGTCAAGATTGTGGTGACCTTTCCAAGTCTTCTTTCTCCTCCATTGTCTAGTGAGCTTTTCAATGGAGGTGGTAACTTTTCACTCCTCTCCTTTGTGATTTGGTTGAGTAGCACTTTATTGTTTTGTATTGTTTATTGCATCTTCTACTTTCTTTACTTCTTTATCGTATATTTGTCTCACATTGATATTTGGCTATTTGTGGAGGTGGAAATACTAAAATGGGGGTTTCACTAAGGAATACCCTTATATAGCACCAAAAATTTTCCCCTCTTTCCTTTGTGCATGTGAATGCACATTTGGAGCTAGTTGGTGAACTATTGTCTTGGTGAGATCATTCTCATCACCTTAGCTTTTATATATTTACTTTATCATCTTCGTTTGTACCTTTCATACTTGATTGTTCTATTTTGTTCATTCAAGAATAGTTAGCTAGGCTGTTATTTAATTTTCTGGTAGTTACTATTGTACTTTTTTTTCCTCTTGCCATATGGATGCTAGCGCACTTGATAGACACTAGAGCATCACACATTTTCATCCCAAAATTGTGCTTTCATCCTCAAGAAAAGAGCTATCTAAGGTATAGTGTTAACTCTAAAAACCAGCTCACCTACCCTAAACCTAGATTTTAGGTTTGAGAGTGATTGAAGTAAATTATAGTCCTCATCATTTTTTACTCTTGTTTCAAGACATCCCTTTAGAGTGAGGTAAGTTAGGGAAGCCCTTTACTCTAAGCTCTCTGTGACCTAGAGCCTTGACATGGTTGGTCCTCCTCTCTTACATTTTGTGAGAACCTGACATGAACCATTTTGGTTTCATCTTGTAGTACTGAAAGCTCCTTTCCTTGTGTTCTAGGAGCATTGTAAGCATGAGCGTTGTGGGGATTTTCACCTTGCAACCCAGCCTATGACCCCTAGTAGGCATAGTTGGAAGGTTCCATAAGTGTTGCACAATGAAACCTTCATTGGGTCACTGTCCTATTATACAACTTTTGGGGCGCTTTGTGAGAGTATCATTTAGTGCACGTGATGGCTTCTTTTCTACATCAACCTATCCCCTCTTTGCAACCTGTGAGTAGTGGTACAAGTATAACCTTCACTTCATAAGATCTGTTGATGGGCTTTAATAGGGAACCATGTCCTCTCTACATCCATGTGTAAATCTATGGGAACATTGTAGCAGGTGTTCTTATTGATCTAACATCTAAAGTGAATATAATAACTAAGGAGATCGTGCTAATTAACTTTCTACATAAAGATGAGTACAATGCACCTATGAGAACCATCCACACACACAATGTAGTTTCCATACCTCCTCTTGGTAGTATTATTTTATCAGTTCTTGTTGGACCTAAATCCATAAATCTTTTGTTCAATATAATCCTAGGGTTTGAGCTCTTTAGAGTGAAGTTGGGTATCCCCTAGTTAGTAGCTATGAATGTAGTTCCCTCAGTTGTGCAAAAATTTACAAAATTCATTCATGAGGGTCTCATACATGTGATGCATGACACTAGATATAGACCACCAGTTGAATGTGGTAGTTATTCCTTAGATTACTTTTGGCTTGCAGTTGTTGTTCCTCTTTCTCCTAGGAAGGACCTCTTGTATTGAACTTATAAAAAATACAAGAAAGGGCGCTTAATGCCAAGAGTGTGATACCCTCCATTGCCTTATGCTATTTCACATAGGGCTTGCTTAAAATTTGATAGTGATGTCACCAAGGCACATAGAAGGGAAGAAGAGAAGCAATCTCAAGATCCTTCTTCTTCCTCTTATGTTGTAGACCCTGATGCTCCCTCTCACCCTATTGTGGTTCCATTAGATTCTATTTTGTGTTTTTTCAGAGAATCCTATGGTACCTACTTGGTGAAAGCCTAAGGGTATGTGTAGGATCATGAAGGGCCAACAAGTGGTGATATGTTGGGTATGTGTAGGGTATGTGGCTAACAACTTTTTTTTTTACTTTGAATTTAATAAATAATTATTATTCATTTTCTATTTGAATTATGACTAAAGTTCTGATTGATAGGATGATTGAAAAACATCTATACCTTTCAAACTATATCATAGTTTTTGAATCTAAAACATGTGTCACATTCTATGTTTCACATACTATAGGATAAAAAAAATGAATTTCATGAAGTTTTGACAATGTTAAGGTGGTCAGACATACAATTTTTATATTTTTTAAAAGTTGTAATAAAAAATCATAATTAATTATTTACATGGAAAAAAAATACAAAAATATGCATCACATCAGGACATGAGTCCTCTACTTATATCTAAAATATTATAAAAAAATATTATCATTTTATTGTGGTTAGGGTGGTCAGATAGACACCTACTTCTTATTTTTTCTCTAAAATTTAAGTGCTACTGGATTGAAATTTCAAATTTTCACCAAATAGATTTAAAAAAAAAAAACATTAGTAGTTTAGAAACTAAATTCAATGTTCTACAGATTATATTCTTACATATTTTTGAAATAATATAGATAACCTATTCAAAATTTTATGTCAAGTTGCCCAACTCTAATTTTTCTAATTTTGTTGCCACTTAAGGGCCTATTTTTTCCATGATGATCTTGCACATACCCCTAACCATCCCGCATTTGAACTTCATGTTTTTCCCATGGTGCCTAGGCCCGTACTATATGGTAGAAAGAAAGATCCCTAAGGAGAATCCTCTATGTCTTGGCCTCTATGGGCTCCCACTACCGAGGCACTAAAGCCAACCCCCTATCATTTCTCAACCTACTCTTGCGCTCATCTAGGAGCCTGTCCCTCTACTAGAAACAACTATGGTGGAAACTCCCATGGCTGAGCAGGAGCCTTCTACTCCTTCACAACCTCCAGCCTCTAGCTTGAAGAGTTGCACACAAATCACCTTGCATGTGAATGCAAGCACTAGCAAAAATGATATTGCAATTGAGCAGACTGCCTTAGAAAGGAAGGAAGGAGAGATGACTGCCCTTGCTTCAAGGTCTCCTACTGCATCCTCCTCTCTCCTCCCTTTTTCCTCCATTCAATCAAGCTTTGTATTACTCTCAACTCCTGTTGTGAGTGCGCCTGACATGAAAAAGGTGCAGGTGTTCATCACTCATTTGGTTGAGCCACCCTTGTTAATGTCCCTTCCAGATCTCTCTCATTTCCCAAAATTGTGTCAAATACTTTAGGGGTATCTACTACAATTTTCTCCTCCTCTTCCTCCATGCCTCTCACCTAATCTATGGGGAGTTTGCATCCCTCTACGAAGTAAAAGGTAGAGGGTGTCCCTTCCAGCAATGAAGGGAATAAGAGGAGCCCACCCTCTCCGAAGGGTGGTCCTATGTTGGCTTGTTTTGTCTTAGTGACGAAACTAGCCCCGACCTCCCATGAGTTCGTCACCACATGAGACTAGTGGTGAATCTTGGGTGCATCCCTCTCCATCCATTGAGGTATGACATGGCACTCCATTCAATGAATTTCATGTTTAACTCTCTAGATGAATTTTTGGCCTTATCAGTAATCTTCATGAAATCGCTGGCCATAGCTCAACAAGAACTGAGTGGAGACCTTGTGAGGCCTTCTTCCTTAGCCCTTGTTGTGGGAGGGTTGAAATTTTATCCCCTTAATATTCCACCACTATAGGCTTGTCCTCCTTCCCCTTATGATAATATAGAGTGAGAAGTGGATGACCTCTTCATTGATGAATATTAGGGGGATGCCTTTTCTTTATCTTCAGACTATATGTGTATGTGTGTTGTGATGTGTTCCCCTATAAATGTGTTATATTTTCCTAGAAGACCCTTTTCACCATTGTTGGTGTTTGGATACAAGCATGATTTTTGTGTTGTAAACATTCTTCTTTTTCTATCATCGTTCTTCCTCTATTAATTTTTTTTATTTTTGAAAAGTAGGGATGATGCAAAGCATTGGGGGAATTTTAAGCTTCCCTTCCATGATGACCCATTTTTTAATTTTTACCTTGTCTTCTCGTGCATTCTTCACATGGTTTGATATAGTAGGGGGATGATGAAAATTCATTGATATACTACTATTACACTTATTTATATATATTAATGAGCAACTCTGACCCTGAAATATCAAACCACCCTTGTGTCTCTTATTTTTTACCTTTATTTTTCTCTTTCGCTCTTTTCTTATCTCTCTCTCTTCTTTGCTTGAGTTGTCCCTTTCATGTGTGACAATGCCATTCCTATAACACTTCAATTTTCAAAAAATGAATTCATTTCTAATGAATCTTATCTTGAGAATCTTTGCAAACCTATTAAGAATCAGATTCTTGATTTGGACACCTAATGGAACATGTTTCCTTCATCATGGGTTTGTAAAGAAAGAACTTGAGAAATTTCCTTCAAGGTAGAGTAGCTTTTACCTTCCCCTTGCAAGGGGGCATTTTCTTCCTTTTGAATTCCTTGATGATGAGAGAAAAAATAACTTTTCTTGTGCTTCCAAATAGTGTGTCCCTTGAGTGGACCCCCTTCTTCACATTAGGATCCCAAGGGCCTCTTTGAGAGCCTTCCAATTTGTTGATGGTTTGCGTGACTATCCACTTCAATAACTACGTGGCCACTTTATTTTCAGACATGCTTTATCTACGGGTAAACATGTCACTTTATAGGTGCACCTATAAAGCCGCTTTCCAATTTGATTTTGTAGATCCCCCTCCTTTGGGTTTCCTCCATGAAAGAGATCTTCGAGGACACCTCCTTGCATGTTTGTAGGCTTGTAAGGTGCTTCTTTCTTTGGGTTTCCTCCATGTGAGAGATCTTGGGGGATAACTTGTTGCAGGTCTATAAGGCACCTATATCTTTGGGCTTCCTTCATGTGAGAGATCTTGGGGGTTGCCTCTTTGTAGGTTAGTAGGCCTATGAGATACTTTCATCTTGCAAGATTTATCTATCATTGGATTGAGGGCCTTCAATGTACTTTGTGCAGCTTCATAGTTCTATGGGGCTATGGAGTCTTTTTGTTCAAATCTCCCCAAGGAGAGTACCTATGGAGTCCTTTTCTTTCCCTATGCTTTCTAGTTCACCAAATTGTGGTCTACTTCCTCAATGATTCATATATAAATTTCTAACTAGGTTACTAACTATTCGATCTACTTTACCGAAGCACTCATCAGTGATCGTGCTCACTAAAGTTGGGGAAGAATGTATAGGAGTGAATTTTCACCCTGTACATAAATTCCCCTTTCATATACCCTCACCTTAGAAAATCAAATCTAAAGGAAAAAATCCACATCACCCAACTACCTACCTTCCACTTGGCATCTATCTGTTGTGTCGGTGGGAGAATATTTGTCAGGGATGTGTGTGCAACATGTAGACATCCATGTGGTGTGTTATCATCCCTAAAAAAATTTTGCATCTAAAGCTGGTAGAGGCATTACACTTTTGATTGGGGTCAATTTTTAATGTCCCTCTTCAACCAACAAACCCCCAAAATGGTAGATTCTTCCCACTTCTTCCTTAAAATTCATTCATTCTCCTTGCATTTCATTCCTTCATGAGTTCTTGTATCCTTCTTTAACATTCTCAAGCATTCTTAGCACTCACTTCACTCTTAATAGCACTTCAACACTCCATTACAGCAACAAAACTCCATCAACTCCGTAAAGAAAGTTTGAAGCAATCCATAGCAGTGTGGGGTTTGAGTCTTGCGAGACCTCCCTTCATCACAATCGAGGATATGGTATCTTTTCCAAGTCCACTTTCTTTTCCACTAGATAGTTAGCTTTTAGCTAGAGGTGGTAACATTTTTCTCCTCTCCTTTGTGATTTAGTTGAGTAACACTTTACTATTTTGTAGTGCTTATTGCATCTTCTACTTTCTTTAATTCTTCATTGCATATTTCTCTCTCATTACTATTTGGCTATCTGTGGAGGTAGAAACACCAAAACGGGGGTTTGACTAAGGCAAACCCCTATACAACCCCAAAAATTTTCCCCTCTTTTCTATGTGTAGGTGAACATGCATTTGGAGCTAGCTGGCAAATTGGTGTCTTGGTGAGATCATTTTCGTCACCTTAGCTTTTATATATTTACTTTATCATCTTTGTTTGTACCTTTCATACTTTATTGTTATGTTTTTCTCATTCAAGAATAGTTAGCTCGGTTGTTAATTAGTTTTCTAGTAGTTACTATTGTACTTTTCTGTCCTTTGGCCATATGGACGCTAGTGTGCCTGAGAGATGCTAGCATGCCATGTTGTCATCCTAGAACTGCACTTCCATCCTCAGGAAAAAAGTTGTTTAAGGTACAGTGTTAACTCTAAAAACCAGCTCGCCTGGCCTAAACCTAGATTTTGGGTCTGAAGAGTGACCAAAGTACATCATAGTCCTCATCATTCTTGACTGCTATTTCAAGACATCCCTTTAGAGTGAGGTAAGTTAGGGAAGCTCTCTACTCTTGGCTCTTCGCGACCTAGAGCCTTGACATCGTTGGTCCCCCTCTCTTACAATTATCACCTTAGATTGAATGTGTTATCTTTATGGTCATTACCGAATTGAGCTTAATGGTGGGTGGATAGATGGCTCTCACTCGAAGTACTAGCTAATGAATTCTTTGGCCAAAGTAGTGTAAGTATCCATTGTTTACACTATCAGTTCACTGTGATCCATGATTGCATTCTAGGGAAGGAAACCAATGTATGATACCTCTAGATATGTAGGACACGACACTATGCTAAGGAAGGTCAGGAGTATGGGGTTACCAAACCAATCTCTTCATTGAAGGGTGGGGCCATATTATTAGTTAGGTAGATGTATGAGGGATTGTAGTAAGTCCATGGTTGGAAAAAGAGCACTTGATTGATGCTCTTCATCATAGAGTTGGCAACCAAGATTTGAGGATGTAGCGCCAATTTGTGGACACCTAGAATGTATGCACCAATGATGGGAACATCTAAGAGGTATGCACCAACATTGGGGACATCTATAACATTTTACTCTATTTATATATATTTATTGTTAAGCTCATAAAAAACTATGTATGTAAACATGCATCTCTATTCTTATTGTGAAATTGTAAATGGGAAATATTACCATGCAATTATGTAATGTGAAATTGTTGTTTGGATTATTGAAATGATTATGTGTTATGGAATGGGAAACTTTGGAAGGGTTATGTTTCCAATGTGCATCTTATTATTCATGTGAAAAGGAAAAAAAATTATGGCTCATAATGTTAGTAGCATAAACTTTAACTTGTGAGTAAACATAGTAAAAAAAATGGGTAGAACAATGGACACATTAAATATTCGACTACTCAACTCCACCATTATGAGAAATATTGTGAATCTATGCTCACAATATCTCTACCAAACATGTATGATGTAGGAGAACCTATGTAGAAGAGTAGTCCTCTTCAACCAAAACAAATGTAGTTTAGTTTAGTCTTGGTGGTCATTTGGAATGGAATTGAGTGACATTATTGTCAATTGCATTTGATAAAATATCATATTACAATTTTTTAATTTCAAGTTTTGATAGTGAATTTAAATTTATTTTTAGTTGATCTGATTTTACAATAAAACCAAATATTTTATGATTTTATTATAATCATAAATACAGGCGAACACAATTGTAGTAGTTCATTCCTTGAGGAAGATAAAATACATAAGGACATACACAACCATAGAGAAGTAAATAGTGGAATACAAAAGTGGATACCTCACACGAAAGAGAAAATGAAATATGGTGCAACATTTAAAAATGGGAAGTGCATATTTAAGGAGATTGGAAGAGGCGCATAGGGAAGGAAAGTAGACAACCAAAAATAACATGAAGGGAATGCCACACATCAAGTAGAAAGAAAAAAGTTTAAAATGCTGATTTAGTTTGGCAGAGGCAAGAAGAATTGAGTGGGGTTTGCGTAGGAATTGGAGAACATTGAAAAAATCCAACACCGTATAGTAGGGAGGGGTGTTGCTAACATAAAAAGGACACAGAAAATTGCATTGAAGGAGGGGAGCGAAGGACTGTGTTGGGTGATTGGCCGCATATAATAGTTTGTGAAATGTGAAAGAAGTTGTGTGGGGGGGTTGCGCAAGAATCAAGGAGAGATTTTAAAAATGAAATGAGACTTGCAGATTATATACACAGTAGGAGCATGCCATTGCTAGAAGACTATAAAAAAAATTAGATTGAACTTAGTAGTGGAGGGGCATGATAGGTAATAAGATAATTTTGGAATTAAATGCAAATGAGAATGGTGGAAGAGCCTGTACCACAACAAGAGTAGTTGGTATGTGCACAGATTGGGGAAAATAGGATGCAAGGAAGAGATAAAGAGCATGAAGAAGCAAATTTTGAATAGAAGAGATAAGAAAGGTAGGTAAAATGTACGCAGTGTAATTAACAAGATGCCAATAGCGAAATTAGGGTGTAATGTTCGCACAAAAAAAGTGTTGATAGGATGTGCATAAGAGACCATGGAGACTGAATTTATCTTTGTGGAATGTTACAATCATTTACATTGATGAATAAAATAACTTTGTTATGTGTTATTGTTTGTGTGGATGGGTGATTAATATGCGAAGAGTCTCTGCATTAATAGAATAGGGATTTGGGGTGAATGTACGGATGTAACTTAGTTTGATTGTCGTAAATAAATGTGATGAATGTTTGGTTGCAATCTTTACTTGACTGATATCTAAAATTTTGGTAGAATATTGCCTATAATTATGTGTTTAGAGTCATGGATTATGGGCAGAGGGAGTTTGTCTTCATTATACCTCTTCCTTATACTTGAAGGATTTTCTATTTGGGTAATATTCCTCATGTGATCCTATTCTTTTAATATTCCATTTTTCTTATATTTCTTTACTATTTGGGTAATATTCCTCATGTGATCCTACTCTTTTAATCTTCCATTTTTCTTATATTTCTTTACATTTTGAATGATTCTTGTTATTCATTTCGTGCTTAATTTCACTTTGTATATTTGGTTTCATGCTTGTATTTCACACATGGACAGTCACTTCTCATTTCTAGGTTCCTTACTGCCATATTTCCTCATATTCTTATTTATATTCCCTTCATATTGAAATTTTATTTACCATTTCCTTATGCTCTTATTTTCCACTTGGGTTTCCTAGTTTCCTTTAATTTCACAACCTTTTCTCTTTCTTCAAATTGCTTCCTTTTTTATCATATCCTTATGTCCATTCTTGTTCCCTAACCTTTAATCATTATATCTCTCCTATTAAACTCAAATTTTTGTATCATTCATCTTATAGGTTATACATTATTCCTACCATATATTGATCTCATATTATTATATTCTACAAGTTATAGAACTTACTTATTAATATTACATTTCTATATCATACTTATATAGCTTGAATGTTGTTTCCACTTTACACAGTGATCTTCGAATTGCATATCATAAAAGTATTGAATTGTTCAATTGTTTCTTATATCAATACATATTGCTTTCTCAATAATTACTCATTGAACCTATATATTGATACATCTTACTCCCTAGATTTATTTGCTACACATCCCTTACTCTACCATGCTTCTAGTCATCCATATTCCACTTGTAAAAATAATTACTCTAAAAAAACATTATTCTATATCACACATTAATCCTTATTTTCAATATATTTATATTGGAGACATCATATTTCCCAATTACATAATCATTTCCACATTTTTTTTTTTAATAAAGGTGGCTTTGCCACGAAATATTATATTAAAATAAAGAAAATTATATATAGTTCGAGGGGTAGCAAGAGATTTAAAATTCTGCCAATCCCCAAAATGCCACAAGAAATTAATAGAGACCTTGGTATTTTGCTGACCCCAAAATGCCACAAGAAATTAATAGAGACCTTGGTATTTTGCTGACAAGGGCAATACAATATAAACCATTTTCGAGACCTAAAAACCAACTGCAGAAAACTCAACCCTGGAAACAGGTGAGAAACACATACTCCGGAAGAACACTAACAAGAAGATGGAAATGAATCAAAACTGCCATTGAGACAAAGAAATGGCCAAAGTAGCATCAAAATCAACAGTGAAACCAAGTAGAAGCCAATAGAAGGAGCCGAGATGAGGCAAGCTAAACCAACAGAGTGCGAAGAAAACACCAGAGCATTTTGATCTTCCCTCCAAAATACCTGCAAGGATCTATTTAAAGAACAAAAATTCTTCCGACCACCTGATATGTCAGTATTGTCATCAAAGTAAATGAATCCAAAATTTGCAAAAAGAAGAGATGAGGAAGGAAAGCTTCATGATGTGCTTCCTTCAGATGAAGCTATATCTGTTGGAGGAGGGAAAAATGGTTCAACATGTGGCTGAATAATAGCATGTTGAATAAGTAAACGGATTGCCTTAAACAACATATAAATTGGATCACTGACCGAGTTGCAATCATTTCCACATCCCTACACTTGCTGAATGTAATTATTTTCTTGTCATACCTTATATATTCATATATTCATATCTTTTATCTTCTACATTTTAGAATTTATGCTATGAAAGAACTCCCTTATCTATTAAATTTGGGGCATCATGTTTCCCTCTCATACATCTTATGCCTTTATTGCTGTATCCTAATGTTTGATGGAATTACATTTTCCCCATCCCATTTATTAGCTTCCTTGGGCTGTTTAACCCATCTAGCTATAAATATGACTTGAAAATCCCATCCTCGTATATTACTTCCTATAAGCGTGGCAGTTGATTGTTAGCATAGATAATTTTATTACATTATTTCGTTAAGGCGGTTATGCAGTTTCATCAACTATTTACACCTGCATCCTATAAACTGTATCCTATTAATGTTGCCGCTATTCATCAATAAAAAACATCTCAAGCATTTAACCTCTTCATATGGTATCAGAGCTCCTATTACTGGGTGTAAGATGCTGTAAAAATGGCACTAAATATTTGATATCTGTGCAGAGTGATATTTGCGAAAAGCCCATGATTTCTCGGTCTACAAAGAGTGATATTTGCTAAGAGCTCATGATTTATTGGTGGCAGAGAACTTGACATTAATCATTAGGTGCAGACTAACTATGTGTGAAGAATCCCGAAG
>VDFB02322083.1:32570905-32707092 GCA_007258455.2 Sequoia sempervirens | reverse complement strand
TTTGGTATTTGGCTTGGACATGCCAATCCTAAGAAGTCAATGCAAAAAACGTGTTTGACAACTTACCTTTTTTTTTAGACTTCGTCCATGTGGCTGACGACTTTATTTTTAGCCAAAATTGATGAAATGAAAAAGGGCTTGTAGAAGAGACTCTCAGCTTTCCACCAATATAAATTATTCTTACTTTTAATTAAATAAATAATTATTATTTATTTTCATTATACTATGACTAAAGTCCCGATTGATAGGCTGATTGAAAAACATCTATAACTTTCAAATCCAGATCATATTTTTGAATCCAAAATATGTGTCACATTCTATGCTCTCTCAGATAATTATAGGATTAAAAAAAAAAAATGAATTTTTATGAGGTTTTTAACCAAGTTAAGGTGGTCAAAACATAATGAAGCTTTTATATTTTTAAAAGTTGTAATAAAAATTCATAATTAATTATTTACTGAAAAATTACAAAAAAATATGTGTCACATTCGGACATGAGTCCTCTACTTATATCTAAAATCTCATAAAAAATAATTATCATTTTATTATGGTTAGGGTGGTGACAGACACCTACTTATTTTTTTCCTGAAATTTAAGTAATATTGCATTGAAATTTCAAATTTTCACCAAATAGATTTTGTTTTAAAAAAAATTAGCCTAGTATTTTAGAAACTACATTCAATTTCCCACAGATTCTATTGTTTCATTTTTTTGAAATAATATAGATAACTTATTCAAATTTTTACGTCAAGTTGCCTAACTCTGATTTTTCTGAATTTTCATTGCCACTTAAGGGCCTGTTTGGCCCATCATGATCCTACACATACCCAAAGGCATTATATTTTTGGTTGGCCATGAATGTAACATCCTCTATCAACTCTTGACTAAAAAATATTGTCCCTTTACCCCCATTTTTCTAGTTCAAACTCATTCTTTTAGGCTTGAAAATTCTCCAACTCACTCTCATGCTACTTCATTCATTCTCAAGCTCATTCTTCAACTCTTCTTGATCATTCTTGTATCTTCTTGCTGCTACAAGCTCTCTTCTTGGACACTACAATAATTTCTTGTTGCAACACCATTGTTTTTGCAAGGTCTTCGAAGCTCCATTCTCTTGGCAAGGCATCATCTCCCATCATCTTCTCCTCCTAGTCTTTAGTGCTAGAATAAGGGAAGGTTATTTTTCTCTTTTTATTTACTTGTAACATTATTTCTTATAGAGTAGCATTTAGGTTGTCTTCACTCTATTTGATAGTGTCTTTTCCATTCTATCTTTATCGATTTTCTCTATATCGTGCTATATTTTCTGTCCATGGAGGTGGGAACACCAAAACAAAGGTAAAACTAAGGAAAACCTTAAAACATAGCCCAACATTTTTCCTATTTCCACGTGTGTAGGTTTTGGTTCATCCATTTGGAGATATAATTGAAGAATTGAATTTCACATGAATGATATCTTTTTCTACTCTTTCTTTTTTCATTTTGTATTAGAATAGTTTTTCAATATTCTTCTTGTTGTACTTTCTACTATCTATATTTTCTCTATCAAACTATAAAGCCTCAATGATCAAGTAGTAAGTAGGTCCTTTGTGCTTTTTGGCTATTTATTAGAGCCATATGCATAGAGGATGCCAACATGACACATTGGAGTACAGTTCTCACACTTCGGTCTCTCTCAACCTATCATTACCTATTAAACAATCTGAGGTAGTTTAGAGAAGTTCATTTCTTGGGGGTCTCCTGTGACCTTGAGCCTTGGGGGTGAAAAATCACCCTACTCTACATTTTTGGCAAACCTGACATGAACATCCTTGTTTTCATTTCTTGGTATTAGGGAATCTTTCTCTTGTGTCCTAGGTGCATTTTCTATTTGTGTGTCACAAACCATGAAAATTTTCAACCTAATATATGACCCCTATATACATAGTTATAAGGACACTTGGATATTTGGAAATGGAATCTAGGTAGGTCACTATCTGTTAAACATGATCTTCTACATTGTCTGAGTTAGTTCCATATGATACATAAACATGGTTTGTTCACACATATCCCTCCTCCTAAAAATGAAAGTGTGAAACTTGATATAACATTCACCTCGCATGGTGTTCCTCTTAATAAGGAGCATTTTAGTTGATCCGACAAGTCAAGTTAATGTGATTATGCAGGAGACTCTATTTATAAATAGCTTACATAAGGAGAGATATGAAGAGTCAAAGACTACTCTCTGTACCCATGATGGACTCTTAGGTCCCCTATGGGTTCTATTTATTTGTTATACTTGGTAGGACCCAAGGTTGTTGATGCTTCATTTGTTATTATTCCAAAGTCTAACCCATTCTGAGTTAAGTTGAGTATGCTCTAGCTAGCCTCTATGAATGGAATCACCACTATAGTTCATAAATTTTTAAAGTTCCCTCATGAAGGAATTGTGCATGATGTACATGACACTAGCTATAAACCGATAGTGTCATGTGGGGGCTTCTCACTAGATCAATTCTAGCCTACCCTAGTCGAACCTCTCCCTCCTAGGGGGATTTTTTGTATTAGGCTTATATTAAATGTAAGACTAGGGACTCAAGATTGAACAATAGTTATTTGGTGTCTCCTTATGCGATCTCTATAAAAGCCTCTATGGTAGCACAATAGCAAGCTTACTCTTTTTCCCCATCTAAGGGAAAGGGGAAGATTGCTCACTCTAGAGCCTTCTCCTTCTGTATCTATAGTTTCATCTACTTTTTCTTCTTGTATTGCTATGAAATCCTTGGATTCCACTCCCATGCCTCACATAGGAAGTGTGATGGTTCCTGCAAGGCAAAGAGCGAAGCATTAGGTTTTTGAGCTTCCTGTGCTACCCACAACACCAATATATGCTATCTATGGTAGGGGGAAGTCTTCTGATGGGGTCATTCTAGCTTCTTTTCCTTCGCAACTTCCTACTATTTCTCTACCCACCCCTAAGGTAGAGAATAGGAAGAGGCCCACCATTGAGGTTCCTATTTCTACTTCTCCTCCTATGGTTATTTTCACTCCTATCCTTACTTATCCTACTCTTGCCCAGGAGATCTTACTTCCATTAAAAATGGTTGTGAAAGATACTCTTGTGGTTGAGTAGCAACCTCCAATCTCTTTGTAGGACACATCTTCTAGTGCTTGCAACCAACATAACCAACTTGCACAGGACTACAAGCTCAGGAAAAGGGATTTGGCCGCTAAATATGCCGCCTTGTAGAAGACAAAGGGGGAGTTAGTAGCATCTATCTTTGCATCCTATTATGTGGTTTCATCTTCTTCTATTGTTTTTTCCTTGGTTCCCATTATCTTTATTCTACTTTTGGATCCTCCAATGGGTCATGATGATGTTCACCCCAAAAGGGTGCAAGTTTTCTAATCGCTCCCTTTGTGGATACCCCTCTCTTGATATCCCTCCTTTCTATCAACCCATAGACATGTTGAATAAAATAGTTGTTCTTTCCACAACCTTTTCTTCTTCCTCCTTTGATTTCACTTTGAGTGGAGGTCAAAAGAAGTAATCACCTTCTTCGAAAGTTGGTTTTGTTTTGGCCTGTATTGTCCTCATCATAGAGGCGGCCCATGCATCCCAAAATTTTGTCATCTCCCCTCTAATTGAGTTTAGAAGTGGCTCTTGGGTGCCTCCTCCTTCTACCCAATTGACAAATGGCACTTCGATGAAGTGCATTTTTAATTCGATGGATGTTATCTTAGATCTTTGTAAGGTTGAAGAATTTTGCTTCACAAGAGCTTAGTGAAGAAGACCTTGAAGGACCTTCTTCCTTGTCCCTTGTTGTAGGAAATTTTTAGGGTATCACTCTTGCTATCTCATACTTGTAGGATCATCTTCCCTCCCCTTACAATGATCTAGATTGGGAGTAAGATGAGCTATTGTTCAATGAGGACTAGGGTGGTACCTCTTCTTTATATGTAGCATAGATTTTTTTGTGTTTGTGTTTCTCATGCTTATCTTTTTATGGTTGTGATCCTTCCTGGAGTACCCTTGCTACCCTTGTAGGTGCTTGGATACAAGAACGGAAAAAATTCCTATCCTTCTTTTGTTTGTATCATCATTCTTCTATATTTCGTGAAGTTTCTTTTCGGTATTGGGGACAATGCAAAGCATTGAGGGTATTTAGGCCTTATTTCATGTTGACCTAATTTTTATTTTTATTTTTTCTTCATGTGATCTTCTTCATGTTCTAATAACTTTGGGGATTTATGACCATTCTTTGATACACTATATTATATCTACTTCTATGTATGAATAGATATGAACCTGAATTCTCAAATCTTCATATCTCTTGATTTCTTCGTCTCTATCTACTTCTTGACATTGTGGTTCTTATGTGTTGTCCCTCATATGTGTGTGAAAACATACCAAAAATACATCTCACCATGTATCTCATTCCATAAAATATCTTCATATCATTTATCTCTCCTTAGGATGTCATGTACTCCTCTACATAGCATACACCATCCTCAAGGGGTCTACTATGTTCTAATTTTTTATAAGGAAAATTATTTCAAAAGGATTTCTTGGTGTATAATTTTCTTTACAATGAATTCCTTGATGAATTAATCCCTTATTGAAATCTCTCATTTTCTAAAACCTTGTATTCTCTCAGGACTCCTAGATGAAATTTTCTTTCAAAAAGGATCTCGTATGTGAAAGAGTCTAAAAACTTTCCTTTGAAAAAGAAGCACTTTTTCTAAAATGAAAGAGTCTAAAAATTTTCATTTGAAAAGGATCATTCTTTTCAACAGATTCCTTGATGAAATATTCTTCAAAAGGATCCCTTGATGACATAATAACAATGAAAAATGTTGCATCTTTCAATTGGCGTGTTCCTTTGAATGAACCCCTTGGTGTCTTGAAGGTTCCCTACCGAAGGAACCCCCTTTGAAAGCTCTCTTCTCAAAAGATATATTTGATGCCTTGTAATTTGTGTCTTTTATTAGATATTTGATGTCACATTTCTTGGTGTTAGGCATCTTATATTCTAGCATCTAGCTTGAGGGTTGCCTGACCAAGCCCTTTTTTGTGACTATCCTGCAACATAGTTTGTAGGAGCCATAAGATTATCTACCTAACCAGTGTATCTGATCAAGCTATGTCTTATCATGTTGGATTGTGTGTCTTATGAAAATGTTTTATGATTCTTTTTCACTAACATGTTTTGTCTACATCCTAACATGTTTATGGTGAGATCACAGCTAGCTTTGCAAGAACGAGAACCTATGGGGCCTCCCTCTTTCACATATAGGTATGTTGCATCGAAGATCTAATTCCTTGATGTTATCGGTATATTATTTTCAACCTCTTTCTACTTTAGCTCTCATACACATTGACACATATGCTCACTAAAGTGGGGGAAAAATGTAATGGTGCAAATTTTCACCCTAGGAAAATTTCCCATTTTTCTTACCATTACTTTAGAAAGTTCTATAAGTTGAATGATGCAAATTATCAGCCATCTTCCCATTCCTTCCATGTATCCTTGTATTTTTGTGTTGGTGGAGTATTTTTTTGGGGACATGCGCATATCATGTGGACATTTGCTCGTTGCACTTCCCTTCTAATAGGATTCCTAACTCTAGAATCTATAGAGGTGTTATGTTTCTCGCTGGTCGAGAAAGTAATGTCCTTTGTCGAATCTTGATCAACGAAAATCATTCCTTTACCTCCATTTTTCTAATTCAAACTCATTATCTTAGGCTTGAACATTCTCCAACTCACTCTCATGTTGCTTCATTCATTCTAAAGCTCATTCTTCATCAATTTTTATCATTCTTGCTTCTTCTTGCTACTCTAAGCTCTCTTCTTGGACTCTACAATGCTTTCTTGTTGCAACACCATTATTTTTGTAGCATCTAAAAAGCTCCATCCTCTTGGAAAGGTGTCATCTCTCATCATTTTCTCCTCTTATCCTTGAGTGCTAGTAAAAAGGAAGGTGATTTTTCTCTTTTTATTTAATTGCATCATTGTGTCTTATAGAGTAGCATTCAAGCTATCTTTGCACTCTATTTGATAATTTATTTTTCATTCTCTATTTATCAAATTTCTCTATATCATGGAATTTTTGTTGTTTGTGGGAGTGGGAACACTAAAATGGGGGTTTGACTAAGGCAAACCTCAAAACACAACCTGACACTTTTCCTATTTTCATGTGTGTAGGTGTTGGTTTGTCTGTTTGGAATTATAGCTAAAGAATTAGATTTCGCATGAATGGTATCTTTTCCTACTATTTCTTTTTCTTTCTCATATTATAATAGATTTGTAGTATTCTTCTTGGTGTACTTTCTTATTTTTGTATTTTCTTTGTCAAAATGTAAAACCTCAACATTTAGGTAGTAAGTAGGTCCTCTGTTCTTTCTAGTTGTTTATCAATCCCTTGTTTGTACAAGATGATAGCATGTCACTAAGATGTCAGCGTGGCATTTTGTAGTCTAATTCTTATGCTTCCATCCTTAGATAGTGAGTTGTCTAAAACCTTTGTGGCCTACTCATTTGACTATAGAAATAGTTTTTTTAGTAGAAGGGAAATATTGCTTTGTTTTCCCTTCCATTTCAGTTTCTCTCTCAACCTATCATTACCTATTGAACAATTTGAGGTAGTTTATGGTAGTTCATTCCTTGTGGCTTTGTTATGACCTAGAGCCTTGGGGGTGAAGAATCCCCCTACTCTACAATTACTGCTAGCCTATTTTTTCTTGTTGGTCCAAATAGTCATTAAAGGAGTGTTCATCGGGTTTCTTAGGAGTTTTGTGTGTAATCCTATGTTTTAAGAGGATTTCAAATCCCTTATGCAAATATTTTTCCTTATTCCTTTTTATCAAAATAATATTTCTTTCAATGTTTTAAAAAAAATCAAGTTCTTGAACCATTCAGTTCATGAAAAATTCAAGTGGCCAAAAATAGAGAATTCTTTCTTTCTACATTTCAATGAAAAATCAAGTTCATGAACCATTCAGTTTGCCAAAAACTCAAGTGGCTGAAAACAAAGAATCCTTTATTTCTATGATTTGATGAAAATCAAAGTTTGTGAATTGTTTGGTTTTCCAAATGTTTTGTTAACCAAAGGAAATGAAGAATTCCAAAAAGATTGAAGCTCTTCAAAAAATTTCAGTAAATTTAAAATTTCACAAAATATTTGGTTTGATGAAGTATTCCATTAAAGGAAAAGAAGACAAGGTGAATGAAAAAGAAAAGAAAATCTGGAAAAGTAAGTTTATGATGAAATCACGAATTTGCAAATTGGTTGGTTCACCAAAGAAGAGAGCAAAGAAAGTGTCAAAAAAAATAAAATTTTATGAAAAGTGAATTTCATTAACTTTTTTGAGAAATGAAGAGCTCAAAGGTGCAATTATGGTCAATTCCATCAATTAAAACACATTGATTCATTTACTATAGATGAAATAGTGAATGACACTCCTTGAAAAGAAGAAAACCATCACAACATATCAAACAAACACATAGTTCAGGTGGTGGAGGTAAATTTAGATTATATTCTTAAAGGTTTTAACATTTTTTGTTCCTTTTTCACTTATCTTACAAAAGTGGAAAATAAGAAAATGTTAGTTTGGACAGGTGAAGGGTAGTTATGAGTAGGTTGGGGGAATTTAGGGATAGTTTGGGTGAGTTGGACAACATATGAGAGTATAGAAAGTATTTTTAACAATTCCTCCATAGTCCCAAGCATCTAGGAGCATATTTAACTAAGGAGGTTGAAGCAATCAAAAGATTTCATCCAACCGACATCAAGTAGTAATTTCCAAGGAGAAAATGCAAGAGATGAGTCATCTAAGCACTCAAGTAGGGTCAAGTAGTTACCTCAAGGAAAGAGAAATTTCACTTATTGTCAATTAATTCATTACATATATTTTCTCTCATATTAAGGTAGAGAAAGGAACACTTAGTTTCATTTTAAAAATTAGGTCTTGTTGGTCAAAGTTGGTATTATAACTGAATTTTTTAGTTCTTTATGATTTTTATGCTATCTTGTAACTCAAATTCAGTTTTATATTGAGAAAGCATTGTCATTTCATTTTCTCAAGTAATAGCATGATTTTCCATAAATATATTACACTATAAGAATACCTTTAATCAATGAAATCAATAAAAAATTCCTTCTCCTATTTATATTTTGTGAGTAAAATGAATGGTTGATGCATATTTTTGATATTTTATAATTAAATCCTCAAATATATGTCTAATTTCAGCACCTTTAGAAAAATAACACAAATTTTGTGTAGTTCATAGGTTGTGCAACTAATGTAAGCAGTCATTAGCTGTGGAAAAAAAATCATTTTCTTCTTAAGGTTGTGAAAACTCAAACCTTCTTATAAAATATTGATGCATGAATATTTAAAAAATATTGATTTTTGCATGAATCAATTTAATCATTGACTAATTCTATGTCAAAAAAAAGAAGGTATTATTAATAATTTGGTGCATTACCTCCCTAGGTTTTAGGTTCATTTTCATCCATTCTCCCTAGAAAAATAGTATAAATTTAAGCTAGCTCCTTACCTCACATGGAAATTGAGAAGTTCAATTAAACTAGTTATGAGCTATGAAAGTTAAAAATGGAGGATACCCTTGAAGAGAAGGATTCTTAGTTGGAAGCAAAAAAGGAAAGAAAACCAAAAATGTTAGATCAAGATGAGTGGGATAAGAAGGATAAGAAAGAAAGAGGAAAATCTAGAATTTTTTTGAAGAGAAAAATAGCTAGGATCTATGGAAATAGTCAAGTGTGATTTAAAAAGAATATTTTTGGGTCAATAAGTTATATTTAAAAATAAAAATATTTTCTCTTAAGATGAAGGAGGTTAGCTTGATAGAGAATCATTTGATTACATGTACATTATAATTTTTATTCAATTAGTTTCTATTGATGTTAGGATATATATGAAGATGATAAGTGTAATATTCTCCTATCTTCTCTTCCTAAGACATGAAACAACATTATTCTTTCCTCTAGTGCTAACTATATATATACCCCAAAGATAGATAATGTTGTTGCAAATTTGTTGTCAAATGAAATGTGGAACAAAGCCACTCTAGATGGCTCAAATTATGCTCTCCATGTCAAGGGAAGGTCTAAGGAAAAAGGATCTAAGGGATATTAAAAGAAACCTAAGGAAAAGTTCAAGGGTAGATCTAAGACTTGAAATAAAATGAATAGAGTGAATTTTCAGAACTATGGGAAAATGGAACATGTGAGGAATCAATTTGAAAATATATAAAAGATAATGTTATTCCATCATAGAAAAGTCCTATAATTAAGGTGATGAACTTTAATTTTCTTCATGTAATATTATATCTCGTGAACATTGTTTGATTGATCGAAGATGCTCTGTAAATATTATTCCTAATAAGGATTCACTTTCCACATGGAAAAAGATGATGGAAGAGAAATATATCTTGAGGATACTCATTGTTGGATGAGGAAAGTTATAGTTTTCTTTAGTGATGGGAAGTTAAAAACCATCCCTAGTATTTTAAAAATTCCTATATTAGATAGAAATTTGATTTTTGATTCAGACTTGAATGATATAGGAATAAATTTAACATTTCATAAGAATGGTTACAAATTGGTGAAAGGTATTTTTGTGATAGCAAAAGGGACTAGGATGAGAACTTATTTTAGGCTAGATGCCACCACTATTTTTAACCCTACCAATGTAACTAACAAAAATAAAAATACATGTATGTTGTGGCATTGTATATGGCTAGACATAAATTAGAATTTGGGTTAAAGATTTAATCTTAAATAAGGAGTTGAACATAGACAATATTTATTATTCTAATTAGAAATTTGATTTATGTGAGAACTATATGTTAAAAAATGTAGAATATTTTCATTCAAGAAATAATAAAGCCAAAATTAAATTAGAGAGTATTTATTTATATTTTCTTCATTCTATGGATATTTAATCCATTCAAAAAATTAAATTTATTGTTTTTCCTTCATTGATGTATTACAAGTATGAGTAATTGGTGTGTTGTCATTGATCTCAATAGGATTGTGTTTGTTCTTTCATTGATTTCAATAGACCGTAATGGTTGAGAAGTTGTGATGGGTATGTGTAGGATCATGATGGGCCAAAAAGTGGTGATATGATGGGTATGTGTAGGGTATGTGGCTGACAACTTTTTTTTTACCCAAAATTGATGAAACAAAAAGGGTTTTTAAAGGATATTCTCAACTTTCCACCAATATAAATTATGCTATACTTTGAATTTAAGAAATAATTATTATTCACTTTTTATTTGAATTATGACTAAAGTCATAATTGATAGGCTGATTGAAAAACATCTATATTTTTCAAATGTTATCACATTTTTGAATCTGAAACACTTGTCACATTCTATGATTTGCATACTATAGGATTAAAAAATAAAAATTGAATTTCATGAAGTTTTGACCAAGTTAAGGTGGTTAGACATATGAGTTTTTATATTTTTAAAAGTTGTAATAAAAATTCATAATTAATTATTTACTTAGAAAAAAATTATAAAAAATATGCATCACATCTGTACATGAGTCCTCTACTTATATCTAAAATATTATTAAAAATATTATCATTTTACTGTGGTTAGGGTGGTTAGACAGACACCTACTTCTTATTTTTTCCTTAAAATTTAAGTACTAGTACATTGAAATTTTAAATTTTCACCAAATAGATTTTTTCTTCTTTTAAATAAAATTAGTAGTTTAGAAACTACAATCAATTTCCTATAGATTCTATTATTACATATTTTTGAAGTAATATAGATAACTTATTGAAAATTTTACATCAAGTTGCCTAACTTTTATTTTTCTAAATTTTTTGCCACTTAAGGGTGTGTATTTTCCATGATGATCTTGCACATACCCTGATGATGCTTTGATTAGTTTCATTATGTTTTCATTAGTAAGTGCTATTGGTGTCAACCTCTAGTCTTGCTCTGATCAGCTTCTATTTGTGAATTTTGTTGGTTTAGTGGTGATGAGGAAGTACTAAAGATAATGAGAATGTGCCTCTAGTGCTCGGTTTCTAAGTGCCTTTGAGAAAATTGTAATAAAAAAGGAAATAGTGTGTTGCAGAGGTATTCTAGTGTACAAAATGGTATCATGGGTTTTCTTTGCATTTCTTCTTTGTTGAAGATCTACTTGTGTGGTTTAGATATGTTAGTCAAAGGTATTCAGAGGTTCTATATCCAAAATTTCTTGGTTTGGATCATTGTGAAGAAGCTATGTTCACCAGTGTGTGAACTGTGTTGCAATGTTGTTTAGGAGAAATGGTTTTGCTCCACATTTCTCCATAGTTTTTTTTTTTATAAAGTTCATATCTACCTTCAGTGAAATATTTTCATGGTTTGATGCTCCGAAAGGTGGTTTCTTGAGTTATAGTATATGGAAGGTTGTTTGAGTGTATTGGTTGTGTACATTCTTCAGGTGAAAGTTGTTGTGAAGAAATTTTTTAGATTTCAGGGTGTTTTTTGAATATTCTAGAATATGCTTAAGTATTTTGTGTGGTCCACAAGTCATCTTTGATCTAAGGAAACATGTACTTAAATTCTAATGGTATTTCACAGGTTTGACTGAACTTGGGTGTTCACACTAATTGTAATTTTCTTCGATGATTGTATGAAAGTGTAGTTTAGTGTAAATGTATTTTTTTGGTTTGAGTTACGTTGTGGTGTAGTCCACTTTCATTCCTTTCCGCCACAGGAATGATTAGTGCCAACCTAATTTGAATTTACATGGCTGATGTGCATAGTTGACTTTGGAGAATGTTTTCAAGGTTGAAGAATGTATAAATAAGGGTTGCATTGATGGAGAATTGTGTGAAGTGTGTGTGATACAAATTGCATAGTAACATGAACTATAAATTTGTGAAGTGTAGTGCGAGCTTAAATATGTTAGACCATTGGAAGCAACGAGAAAAAGGTGTCTTCAATCTTCAAAGAGGCTATGAATATGTTGGTGATGTTGTGGTGTACTTTTCGATTGCATTGAGATGGATTTCTCACTATAATATTCTTCTTTTTATTTTTTCTAATCTGGTAGTGAGCCCTTCAACAGTGAGACTTTTGTATTTAATGTTGCAATTACTTTATATTTTGAGCTAATCCTTAGTGTGGTTTTTCCTTTCTTGGGTTTTCCATGTAAATATTGTGTTGATGTGATTCAGTCTCTCTTATTTGATTTCATGCTAAATCATTATAACAAATCAAGGGTTAAGAAAGTTGATGTGGATTTAAATGTTAATAAGGGTTTTGTATGTTTTAATGTACAGTTGGTATCAAAGCAAGGTTCCTTGGAATAAATATTAACCACTAGAGGTAGGTATGGGATGGCGCACAAGAGGGATGATCCTTTGTTTGGTGGACCAGACTATGGCTTCTATAAGATAAGGATGGAAGGTTTCCTAGTATCTCTTGTATTTGGAGTTTAGAATTTTGTTGACATCGAATATATTATGCCTACTGGTGGTCTGAAGACTGATGATGATATCAAGGCCTATGAGAACAATGGAAATGCAATGTATGCTATTTTAAGTGGTCTTTCTAATACTAAACTTGTGAAAGTTATGAGTTTGAAATCTACTAGAGAGATCTAGACAAAGTTGGAAAGTATTTATGAAGGATATGATAAGGTCAAGCAAGCTAAGATGCAAAACCTAAAGATCATATTTGAGAACTTGTGAATGTATGAAGATGAAAACATTACAAGCTACATATAGAAGGTGGAGTCTGAAGTTGTCAATTCCATCAGAGGTCTTGGTGGAAATCTTGAAAAGAAAGAACTTGTAAAGAAGGTAACAAGAAAACTTCCTAAATATTATAGTCACAAAGTTTATGCTATTGAGGAAGTTCAATATTTAAGAAAATATTATAGAGATCAATTTTATATGGTACTATATCTTCTTTTGAAATGGGATAATTTTGTCCAAGTAATGCAAAAGTTGAGATTGGTTTTAAGGTTGGAAAATTAGAGAAGACTAAGGAATAATATAAACAGGATCTTGATGATGTAGAAGTAATTTTTTATGAGGAGAATGAAAAAGGGTACTAGTAAATATAGAGTTATGTTATCTTTCAATTTTTTTAGTTGTGTTAAGATAGGTCATTATATTTCAAGATGTCCAAAAAAAGTTTTAAATGACAAGAAAAAGGAGAAAAAAGGTAAAGAAATTAAGAAAATTTATTATGTTAGAGAAGATTCCAGTATATCTGATGATAAATTTGGTTATGGGGATGGCAAGGATAGTGAATTATTGTTCATGTCTATGAAATTTGAATCTAATTCTACCAACTTTGAGAGATGTGTGAAGGAATGTGCTCTAGAAACAGGTCGCAATGCTATGGTGATTGCTCTTCATTCTAGAAAGGATAAGAACTACTAGATTATTGATTGTGATGATACATCTACTAAGATATGTGGAAAAAGTTCTATCAGTTTTGATGGCAACCATACTAAATATTATATTCTTTATGTTAAGGGTTTGAGACATAACCTTTTGAGTGTTGGAAAAATGTGTAGTACAGGATACAATCTTGTTTTTTAGGATGAAGTATGTGAGATTAGAAAAGGCTCTTGTATTATGGTTGCTACTAGAAGAAGGATAGATTGAAATATTTATCAACCTCAAGGAGTTGATGGTTATTATTTTATGACTCCTATTAATGAAATTTATCTATGGCATAGAAGGATATGCCATATCAATTTTGATAGCCTAGTGAGAATCAATTTAGTTCAAGTTGTGAGAGATCCACCAAGGATTACAAAGCCGATTAATATTGTCTACAAGGAATGTCAAATTAGGAAGCAAGAAAGAAGAAGTTTCAAAGTCAAGGAACAATCTACTACCAAACTATTGGAGATGGTGCATGCAAACCTTTGTGGTCCTACCAAAGTAAGAATCCTTCAAGGTGACAGGTATTTCATGCCATTAAATGATGATCAAATTCTAGAATGAAATGGGTTATTTTTCTCAAAGAAAATTAAAAGGTTCTAAACAAGTTTAAAGCATTCAAAGTTATGGTTGATAATAAAATGGACACGAAAAATAAAAATTTTGAGGTTTGAAAGAGGTGGAGAGTTCACCTCCAATGAGTTTAACATTTTTTGTGAGAATTGTGGAATAAAAAGGAATTTATCTTCTCTTAGGACTCCTCATTAGAATTGAGTGATTAAAAGAAAGGATAGGATTGTTCAAGAAGCTACAAGAAGAATAATGAAAGAGGAAAACCTACCAGAAGTCTACTAAAGAGAAGCAATTCATACTAATGTCTACATTCTTAGCCAAGTTCAAGTAAGAGAAAATGGTGAAAAAACTCTCTATGAGTTATGGTATGGAAGAGTTCCTACTATCAAATATTTTAGAGTATTTGGAAGGAAATTTTATATCAGAAGAGATGAAGAAAACTTAGGAAATTTCGATACATGATCTAATGAAGGTATCTTCCCTAGATATTCTACAAGGAATGAAGCTTACTAGTGCTACAACAAGAGGATGAAGAAAATTGTGGAGAGTGCAAGTTTCAAAGTGGATGAAGACTTACAGATGAATTTTGTGGTGATAGATGGATATGAATCATATGAGTCATCTTGCAAATAAAATGATAGAGATGAAGATAAGGAGAAATAAGTTCATATTGAAGGGGAAGAAGCTCCAAAAATTATCCATAAGACTAATAAGTATGTGCAAAATAATTATTCTAAAGATCAAATCATTGGTGACAAAAGAGAAGGTGTTTTAACAAGGAAAAAAGATGATATGGCTGAAGAATAGGAAAATCTATGTTTACTTTCTAAAGTTGAACCTAAAACAGTGATTGAAGCATGCAAGGATGAGTATTAGATCAAGGCTATGGAAGAAGAAATAATGTAGATCGAGAAGAATCGGACTTGGGAACTTGTCCCAACACTGAAAAAAAAGAATGTGATTTAAAATAAGTGGGTATTTTGGAACAAATCAAAATGATGAAAAAGTGGTATGGGGTGTTGTCATATGGTTTTAGATATAAGCACACCCACTTTTTTAATTTCATTCAAGGATAACCCTTGAGATCTCAATGCAAGAGGGAAAGAGATATTGCAAGAGGGCTATATCCTAGGGGCTGAATACATACTAATGAGGGGTTCCCCACCAAGTTTAGACTTGGAAAAGACAATGAAATGCAAGATGCAACACTAAACCCTAATTCAATGCAATGACCTAGAAAAGTTAGTGAAATAACATAGAAAGCTATAGAAAGGAAGATGTACACTTGAGAGACTAGAAATGACTAGGAGGTTTGAAAAATTGTAAATTCTACCTTTAATGTTGAGTGTGACTCATTCACCAAGTTGGGTGAATTAGTCCAGTTTCTGGAAAACTGTGTGGGAACAAGAATCTACCAAAAGGGTATCTGAATATCCAAAATCTGAATTTTGACTTGAACTGGGACTCACTCACCAAAAGTGGTGAACTGGTCTAGGTAGGCTTTTCCGAATCTTGAAAGTTTAATCCCACTCTTCTCTATCTACTTTGTCTTTCCTGAATGATTTCTAGATCCAAAACCCTGATTTGCAACTTGTGGATGTTCTCCAAGGTTCTCCAAGGCTTGATGACAACTTTGAAAAATTTGAATGATTTTCCAACTTTCTTCCAATCTTTCTCCTTAGGAAATTTGCAACCTAAACCTAAAAATCACACACAAAGGAGAGGAAAAAATGTTGTGGGGTTAGTGGATAGGGGTTTTCTTTGGTCAAACCCCATTTTGGTAATCAAACCTTGAAATAGAATCAAATATGAATATAGAATGATGAATGAATAAATGACAATGTTGCAACTCACCAAACCCTTGTAATAAAGTGTTGCAACTATGCTTGAGATGGCTGCAATGGATGTAGACCTTGATTCTAGCTTGAAGGTGATAGATCTTGAATGAAATACTTGTTGGAATCACAAAACCCTACATCACAATTGTTAGCACAATAACAAATATGATGCATGAAATCCTTGACATGATGATTAATGCTTGAATGTTGCTATAAAATACTTGATAATCTACTCTTGAAGACACTAGAATGATATTGAATTTCTCTTGTGAACTCAACTTGCTATTAAGAATTCTCTCATAAAAACTACATCTTGGTTGAAAATGAATGAAAGAACATTTTATTTATACTCAATTATGCAAGAATTCTTGAAATTACAACACTAGAATCCATCATCAGATCTAGGAGGATAAAATATCACTATAAAGTTGAATTAGTTTTGATTTTGAGCCACATGGGACTCATTTTCCCAAGGTGGTGAATGAGTTCCACCAGGCCTAAATTTTGGGACCATTTTTAAAAATGATTAGAAATGTATAAAACTTGGTTTGGGACCCAAAATTCTAGATGGGACTCATTCGCCCAAGGTTTTGACTAAGTCCCAGATCACTAAATCTAGGCCATTCAATCCTAAAACACCTAAATTGTGATTGGGTAATAATTTTTGTTAGGATTATCCTTGAAAAGATGCAATAAATGGGGCTTGTGGATGCAAAATAGGGCCAATTAATGCATAGGAAATCCCAATTATTAATGAAAAGGCTAGAAAAGTGTGAAAGTGTATTACAACACTTCACAACACTTCCAAATAAGGCAAGATTAATGTCAAAAGGAATTTAATTACAAGACTTCACAACACTTTCAAATGAGGCAAGATTAATGTCAAAAGGAATGTAAATAATTAATAAGAACTTAGAAAAGTGTGAAAGTGAGTTACAAGACTTCACAACACTTTAGCAAAGGTACCATTAAGATCATTTAATTCACAAGGGCCCAAAACCTAATGTGAATATGTTAAGCATATTAAAACATTAAATGAAGGCCAAGTTAGGGGGAACTTTTTCGATCATTACATCTAGCCCCCATTTTAGTGAGGGGATGAAATTTCTTTAAACTCACACTAAAGTCTAGACCAAATACAACAATGCCAACAAGATAAGATGACCGTGATCAAGAGGGGTTCAAATGCACCCATGCTAGTAAGATAGGACAAACATGGTCAAGAGGGTTGCATAGGCCCCTAGGACCAAGGTACTATGGAAAACCAACATAAGCACAAAAGAAAATACATAAAAATGGTATAAAGAGCAACAAAAAGGAACAAGCATGCACTATCAATTACGTAAAGAAAATGAAACAATATGAGAAAGAATGGGGTAGATCAATCTTCAACCATTTGTCCAACATGATGTGGATCATGTCTAGGTTGTTTGTCTAAAAAAAATGTATACTCACTAGGCGATGGAACTATAGGTTGTCTGTCAGGTGAGAAGTCCAAGAAGGTCAGACAAATACACTCATGGCTGGTATGTTCTCACACACACATGAGAGTGGCTATGGGGAAATTCATGCCTTGATTAGGCTTCTTGCTCAAATGATACCAAAGTTATACCTCCTGATAACTTTGATAAGGTGCCATGCAAAGAATGATTTTTGAGCTTAATGATACAAGCAAAGATTTGTATGCTTGGAACTCATGAACAAACAACATGGCTCTATAGGCATGGAAGTTGTGTTATGCAAGGTGGTAATATAACTGAAAAATGAAAATGCAAAGAACGTTCAAAGGAGTCTTGCTTAGTTCATGTGAGGTCTTCACTTAGGGAACAATGTACCTAATGTCTCGAAGAGAGGAATCATCAAAGAATAGAAAATTCACAACTTAGGGGATGTAGTGCATCACATGAAGCCACTAAGAGGAACGTAATATGCTAAGAGAGATCATGATCCTAAAGGAAATCACACCCAATGTCAACCACAAAGTGCAAAACACATCATATAAAGTAAAAGGATTGTACTATAAAGTAAAAGGATTGTACCACGAACCTTGGAAAAGAAAAAGGGTATGTGCAGGATCATCATGGAAAAAATAAGCCCTTAAGTGGCAAAAAAATCAGAAAAATCAAAGTTAGACAACTTGACGTAAATATTTGAATAAATTATCTATATTATTTCAAAAATATGTAAGAATAGAATCTGTAGAAAATTGAATGTAGTTTCTAAACTACTAGGCTTGTTTAAAACAAAAAAATATATATTTGGTGAAAATTTGAAATTTCAATGCAGTGGTACTTAAATTTCAGGGAAAAAATAAGAAGTAGGTGTCTGTCTAACCACCCTAACCACAATAAAATGATAATATTTTTTTATAAGATTTTAGATATCAGTAGAGGATTCATGCCTCGATGTGATGCATATTTTTTTGTAATTTTTTTCCAAGTAAATAACTAATTATAATTCTTTTATTACAACTTTTTTTAAAATATAAAATCTCGTATGTCTGACCACCTTAACTTGGTCAAAACTTCATGAAATTCATTTTTTCCTTTTTTAATCCTATAGTATGTGAAGCATAGAATGTGACACATGTTTTGGATTCAAAAAATGTGATACCTATTGAAAGCTATAGATATTTTTTCACTCAACCTATCAATTAGGACTTCACTCGTAATTTGAATAGAAAATGAATAATAATTACTTATTAAATTAAAAATAAAGCATAATTTATATTGATGGAAAGTTGAGAATCTCCTTGAAAAACCATTTTCGTTTCATCAATTTTGGGTAAAAAAATAGTTGTCAGCCACATACCCATCATATTGCCATTTTTTGTCCCATCATGATCCTGCACATACCCAAAATTCAAAAGAATAATTCCAATGTATGCCCCCACTTTAAAGAAATTTCTAAACACCATGCTATGAGAAATTACTTTAAAATAGCAAATGATAAATGCTAACAGAAAATAAGACATAAGAGATAACTTGGAAAGCCCTATGCCAAGTCATATGTTTTTTATTAAAGCTACGAAATGTGAACGAAAAGGGAAAGAGAGGGTGTTCCCCTAATAATGAAACCCCAAACACACATTTAAGGTATCTATGGATGTGGTGTCAGTATGTTCTTGCTGCAATGTTTATAGAGAGCTCAAAATTGTCATCATTCCCCAAATACACAAAACTGGAAGAATGACACAAAGAGAGTGAAAACAAAGAAAAACCTTTTGGGTCAACATGGAAGAAAAATGAATGTATCGATGCCTTGCATTATCCCAAAAAGGAAAAAAAATGAAAAATGAAAAAGTGTAATAAATAAAAACAAAGTTAAAGCCTCTTGGGTCAACATGGAAGATACATTAATGTCTTGATGTCTTGCATGATCCCCAAAAGGAAAACACAAGACAAAGCCAAATAAAGAAAAATCAAAGGAAAAAACCTTTTGGGTCAACATGGAAGATACATGAATGTCTGAACACCTTGCATCATCCCCAAAAGGAAAACACAAGACAAATGAAAAAGATAAAATGTAAAAGGATAAAAGATTAATGACATAGAGAAGAATGAAGGTACACATATAAGAATTTCATAAAGAGAGAGAGAACATAGAATGGAATGTCATGGGGGATCACATCACATGCATGAAATCACACAATGGAAAATAAAAAATGCAAAGGTCTAGTAAGGCACATGTGATTCAACCTAAAGCAGGTCGTCCACATCCCAATCTCAATCTATATAAGTGGAAGGCAGACAATGAACCTAAGGGACAATGACAAATGTCTTACTAGGACAAGACTATTTGCTTCTTTTCCCCACTAAGTGCAAGGAATGAGCCAAGATAGGTGATGGGAAAGGAAATGTAATAGTGAGAACATAATGTTCTACAACTATTACATGACAAGGGGTGAAAAAGGATATGTTACTATTCAATACAATCAATGTTTTCAAGAATATAATACCTATCCAATATACTTTGTAAGGCATGAAAATCATTAGTATTATGTCCATGAGTTCGATGGTATGAAAAATACTTCATGTTATATTTAGGAAATTTGACTCTAGTATCGCATGGTAATTTTATGAGACCATGACAGAGAAGCATTTGTAATGCTTTTTTATTTTTAAATTTAGGGCAAGGAAGGTGGAAGAGCTTGCTAATGTCACCAAATTCCTAAATTAAATGTTTAGGAGGAGGACCTAAGGTGATCCTATCATCTCTTTCATTGTTATGAGTCATTGATTGTTCTTTAGGAAGAAGGACATCCATATTAGGAGAGGGTTCTAAGATAACCATGCCATCACTACGAAGCCTTAGGTATTCTTTAGGAGCACTTATGTTGAAAGGAGGATCTTGATATCCTAACCCTTTTGTGTTGTCATTAATTGGTGTTTTCTCTAAGAGTTGATGAATTTCATGTTCACTTGTTGTATCACATCCTTTTTTACTCAATATTGTAACTTTTTTTCGTATGTCTCTTCAAGGTTGATAGGAGTGTTAGTTTTTTGACATAGAATGGTTGAGTGTTTTCTTGTGTAGAGGAACTAGGTTCACCTATTGTAGGGAACTTAGGTTTAGCTATTTTTTCAGTTTCAGGATGTAAATAACCAAACATCTCAAGAGGTGGTATTGTAGGCGTGTTGGTTGTCATAGATGGATAAAAGGATGCATTAGCTTCAAGGTTGTTAAGGAAATAGTTTAGGAACTTATTCATGTTGTCATCATCTTCTTCAATGATGTCAACATCATGAGGAGGAAATGCACTAAATTTATGGACAAATTTTAGATTCTAAACTATGCAACAATGTGAACTAAAATGTTTTAGATGCAATTTTGAATTTAAGCAATGCAAAAAATGAACTAACTATATGAAATGAATTGAATGAAAAAAATATTTGTAAACTAAGACAAAAATTTAATGCGGGTGATCCCACAATAGTGGTTTACACTTTCTGAGAGATCCTCATTTTTGTTGAAATCACACATTTTTAGAAATCATAATGATTTAAGCCTTGAAAAGTTCCATTTAAAGGATTCCAATTTAAGAGAGTTTGATCAAGCTATCTTAGATCAAATCCCCTTGGATATAACCGCTAGTTTTAAACCATACCAATAACAAAGTCTCCTTTACACCTATCAAAATGCTAATAAAAAACCACTTTTGATTTACCTTTTGGTGGATCAAATGAATTCATTTAAAATTTATTTTTTGTAAGTATGTAGTCCTTATTATAAGCTTCCGAAAAATTATAATTTTAAATAAATTTAATTTGATTATTATATTTACTTTTTATTTCTTGTGAATGTAGTTTTTTCATCGAAAATCAAGATATTTGTTCTGCACATGTGGAAAAATAGTAGATTATAATTTTTTTTTGAAAAATATCAATGCACTAGATATTGATTTCCTTGATCCAACAAAAAAAAAGGAATTTTGATACATACAAAAAAAGTTATGTTTTAGCCAGTAAATCATGTCTAAATTGTAACGGGTTTGAATTTGAAACTTAATTAAGAAAATAATATTTAATGAAATATTATGAAACCAATTCCATGCACTAGATATCATAGTTACAAATCTAAATTCAAAAAATTAGAATTTTATCCTTCATAGAAAAGAAGTTGTGTTATCTAGTAATGTCACTCTTTAAAAATGGTGTTTACTATTAAAAAATAGTTTTCAAAGGAGATGGAAAAATAAGTGCAATTTGATTCCAAAAATTTTGAAAAAATATATTTAGATTATATAGAAAAAATGTCACAAATCACTAGTTTGCATCATCTTCAAATTCCTTACGGTTTAGCTGCTATAGGTGCATGGAAGTGAAGATTTAGTTTAAAAAATCAGTTCAATGTCTAGTTTGTCCAAAAATTGTAAACTAATATTGTGGGATCACCCATGCCAGAAAATGTAGTTTCGATTATGCAAAGGGACTAATTCACCCAAGGTGGCGAATGAGTCCTAGTATGGTTTCTTTCAAAATTTTCAAAAAAAATTTAATTGGAATTTATGTTTTTTATGTTGTATGACCTGAATTCTAAGTGAAAATGTAGATTTTGTTTGATTTTCAATGAAATGAGATGTAAAAATGTAAGCTATACGAGCTTTCTCTAATACAAAATTAGAAACCCTAGAATGCTAATTAACCAATGCAAGCTAAATCTAGGATGATGCACTCCAAATCATAAATTTAATGTTCTAAATGCAAGTTCACCAAAATGAAATGATAAGAAAGTGGTATGGGGTGTTGTCATATGGTTTTAGGACATAGAGCACAACCACATTTTCAATTTCATTCAAGGATAACCTTTGAGATCTCAATCCAATGGGAAAAGAGATATTGTAAGAGTGTTGTCATAGGGGTTGAATACACACTAATGAGAGGCTTAAAACCAAGTTTAGACTTGGAGAAGACAATTAAATGCAAGATGCAACACTAAAACCTAATTCAATGCAATGACCCACAAAATGACCTAGAAAGTTAATGAAACAACACTGAAAGATACAGAAAGGAAGGTGTGCACCTAGGAAATTGGAAATGACTAGGAGGTCTAAAACAATGAAATTTTTTCCTTTAATGTTGAGTGGGACTCATTTTCCAAGCTAGGAAAATCAGTCCAACTTCTGGAAAGTTGTGCAGGAATAGGAATCTGCAAAAAGGGTGTCCAAATTTGCAAAAATCTTAATTTTGGCTGGAACTAGGACTCATTTGCCAGAAGTGGCGAATCAGTCTAGTTAGGCTTTTCTAAAATTTCAAAGTCTAATCCTACTCTTCTCTATTTACTCTATCTTTCTTGAGTGATTTCCAGATCTAAAACATTGATTTGCAACCTATAGGTGTTCTCCAAGGTTCTCCAAGGCTTGATGACAAGTTTGAAAAATTTGAATGATTTGACAACTATAGCATAGAAAAATGGATCTCTTTATAGTTTCACGCTCATTTGGGTCCTTCTTATAGAGGTTAGCTTAGTTTTTCCTTGATTTAGTGTTGTAATGTGGTTAACACATTCACATTAGGTCTTGGGCCCTTGTGAACTAATAAGAATTTTATGATGCCTTGCAAAAGTGTTGTGAAGTGTTGTAACACACTTTCAAACTTTTCTAGGGTCTCATTAATGTATTTCACCTAAATAACCTCTTTTTTTGATTTACCAAGCCTTATTTCAAAGTGTTGTAAAGTGTTGTAACAAAATTTCACACTTTTCTAGGCTTGTGATTAATAATTGGGCTTTCTTATACTTTAATTGGCCGCAATTTGCATCTCAAGCCTTACTTAAGTGTATTTTTGAGAATAAACCCACTTTAAATGCCTAAGGTGGGACTCACTCGCCATTTTGGGCGAATGAGTCCCCTTAGGTGGGACCCATTCACCCAAAGTATTTTGGGCGAATGAGTCCCCTTAGGTGGGACCCATTCACCCAAAGTGGTGAATGAGTCCCCCTTGGCTCAAAATTCAAAGTTAATTCAAATTTCTCGTGTGTTTTTATTTTATAAGATATAAGGTCAGCCTGTGATGATGTATTTTCAAGAATTATTGCATAATTAAGTATAAATATAAGGTTTTTCCACTCATTTCACCCCAAATGAATCACTCAATCAATCTAAGCATTTCAAGAATTTTCAAGTCTACATCCATTGGAGCCATCACTTGCATGTTTGCAACATTCTACTTCAAGGGTTTGGTGAGTTATAGAATTGTCTTTGTTTAGTCATCATTCCCTTTCCATATTTCATTTCATTTCAAGGGTTTAATTACCAACACAGGATTTGACCAAGGAAAACCCCTATTCACTAACCCCACAACAATTTTTCCCTCTCTTTGCATGTGATTTGTAGGTCTAGGTTGCAGATTTGTCAAAGAGAAAGATTGGAAAAATTTTCAAAGCGAGTTAAAGTTTTCAAAGCCCTAATAGAATCTTGGAGAACATCTATAGGTTGAATTTGATAGTTTTGGACCCAGAACTAACTCAAGAGCAAAAAAGTAGACTAAGCACTATAGATTCCACTTTTGAATTTCTAAAAATCTGGAAGTGAATTGATTCACCATTAGTGGTGAATGAGTCCCACTATAGGAGTCTGATAGACATTTTTGCATATCTGAATTTACTCATTTGTCCAAAAGCTATTCCGAAACTATTCACCTAAAGCAAGACTAAGTCACCCAATTTGGCATATGAGTCATAGTTGGCCTAAAAAGAAGAAAATTAAAGATTCCAAAGCTCCATTCCATCCTTCTCCAATTTCCAAGTGCACACTTTAAATCTCATAGTTGGGTATGTGCAGGATCATCATGGAAAAAAATGCCCTTAAGTGGCAAAATTTTTAGAAAAAACAGAGTTAGGAAACTTGACATAAAAATTTGAATAAGTTATCTATATTATTTCAAAAATATGTAAGAATAGAATCTATATAAAATTTAATGTAGTTTCTAAACTACTAGGTTTGTTTAAAAAAAAAAAAACCTATTTGGTGAAAATTTGAAATTTCAATGCAGTAGTACTTAAATTTCAGGGAAAAATAAGAAGTAGGTGTCTGTCTGACCACCCTAACCACAATAAAATGATAATATTTTTTTATAATATTTTAAATATAAGTAGAGGACTTATGTTCTAATGTGATGCATATTTTTTTGTAATTTTTTTCTAAGTAAATAATTAATTATGAATTTTTATTGTACAACTTTTAAAAAAATAAAAAACTCGTATGTCTAACCACCTTAACTTGGTCAAAAAACTTGGTCAAAACTTCATGAAATTTAATTTTTCTTTTTTTAATCCTATAGTATGTGAAGCATAGAATGTGACACATGTTTTGGGTTCAAAAAATGTGATACCATTTGAAATATATAGATGTTGTTCAATCAGCTTATGAATCAGGACTTTAGTCGTAATTTGAATAGAAAATGAATAATAATTACTTATTAAATTTAAAGTAAAGAATAATTTATATTGGTGGAAAGCTGAGAATTTCCTTTTAAAACCCTTTTCATTTCATCATTTTTGGGTAAAAAAGAAGTCGTCAGCCACATACCCATCATATTGCCACTTTTTGGCCCATCATGATCTTGCACATACCCAGTTTTCTATTACATTTTACTTGCATTTCTAAGTCTCTTTGCATATCATAGAGTGTTTTCAAACATCTTACATTTTCCAAGTTTACACTTGGTGGTGAACCCCTTTTATCACTTTTCATCCTTTAGGACAACCCTCTTTGATAAATTCTAATCTCCTTTGTTGTAATACCCCTCATGTTGTTGTTTGGACTTGATACTTTATATGGTTTTTCTTGACAAGTTATGAGACTTGGATAGTTACTGTTTGTTGGTTGGATTGGTTGACTGGATAGTTTAGACTTGATGATTATGCAAATTTATATGATAACATGGATATGATGATATGACATTATGGTTACAGTTGATTTGATAATGTTTTAATTTGATGCAGTAGTATATTGTGATGCAGTAGATGAGTAATTATTTCATGATGATATGATGTGATCAGTATAGTTTAAAAATGTTACTTTATACTTAATGCCATAGTTGTTATTATGGTTTCGGTGAGGGGACAGTGTAGCACCACTCATTCACGAGTGCCCTGGTACACTACAAATCCTTCTCATGATGTGATGTATTTGAGTATATATATATATATATATATATATATATATATATATATATATATATATATATATATATATATATATATATATATATATATATATATATATATATATATATATATATATATATGTTGTACACAACCTTGTTTGTATGCAGGAATTGCAGGAACAAAGTCTTGATTCCACCTGCTTTGGCAGGACAGGGCGAGCATTACATTATCCCAACGAGCATGATGTTGAAGCAAAGATGACAAGGAATCCACCCCGTCCCAAGTTTGTCAACCCATTTTGTGTCTAGTGGTATTGTGCATCTTTGACTTTGGTCATTTCTGCATTAAATGATAGTTTTCTTTTGTGAGTGTATTCATGTTATATATTTAATGTTAGTGTTGTTTTGCATTGAGTGGATTAATAGTATGATGCGATTTAAATGATTAAACAATTAAAATGAATGTTATTAGTAATTACGGGAATGACTTTATTAAAATTTAAAAGTATTAAATTAAAAGTTATATAATAAATTAAAGATAAATAAATAAATAGTGTAAATAGTATTATTTAAAAAGTTGTCATTTGGATAATTTAATTTAATAGCAAGTTGTGAGAAATTAAGAAAATAAAATATTTAAATGTTTTTTTTTATGTGTCAACTGGGAGAGGAAAATTAGAAAAATAGAAATTAAAACTAAAGATTTCAATTCAAATAGAAAAATCAAGAGAAGAAAAAAGAGGACCAATGAATGTTCAAATTTTTGGTTGAAAGCTGGTGAAGAAATAGAAAATTTCTTTTCATTTTGATTTTTGAGTTTTCAAAAATAGAAGAGGATATATTTTTATTTAATAGCAAAAAGGAGAAGATGTATGCATAGAAATTTTTCACAGAAGCTTTAAAATGAAAAAAATATACTTGTCTGTAAAAACCTTCTTCTTCTTTCATTCTCTCCGAAAAAAGGTTTTTGGGTTGAAATAGAAGATTAGTCTACAAAAAATTAGATCAAAGAAACTAGTGGAGAAGTTCTGTAGAAGGAAAGGGAGTTTTTCGAAAAGGCTAGTGGGAATCAAAAGAAGGCTTCGTCAACTTCTCGACAAGCACAGGACTCCAAGTTCCTTTATTGATCTTTCACTGCTTATTAAATTTAAAATAGAAAATATGTTGTTATGTAAAATAAAAATCATTTGGGGGTTTCGGAATAAATGTGTTCATATCAATTTACTAGGTAACAGATAAATGAAATAAATTTTTTGTTTAGAGCTTCTGGGAATATTTTGTATGTTTGTAATTTTGTTTATGAGAAAATTAGATTTCCTCTCTAAAATAAATGGATATACATATTGAATGTATATATATATATATATATATATATATATATATATATATATATATATATATATATATATATATATATACATAAATATATTTATCAATTTCTACAGAAAGTGCTTGCAATATATATATATATATATATACACACACACTCACATATAGAGGTATATACATACATATATATATATTTATATATATAAAAATTAATAAGTTTGAATTTTTTTCATGGGGCCGAATTTGTGTTGGTTTTGACATTTATTTTTATTGAATGAAATGAGGTTGAGGGGTGGACAACTAGGTTGTACCATCCCCTCTCCCCCTTTTGGCAGCATTGGGTTGCCCACAACAATCCATAAAATGTTGTGTGTAGCAGCCGTATGGGCTATTGTGCGCAGTCCACCACATACGACCAGTGGTCAATAAAATTAATTTTATTTTTTTGATAATATATATATATATATATATATATATATATGTTTTTTTTATGGGTACAATTAAATACCCAGAAAAATCAATTAGACTAGAATTATTTAATGAAAAAAATAAACAGAATATTTATATATATATATGTTATACATATACATATATATATATATGTGTCTCTGTGTGTGTGTGTGTGTTTTTATGGGTACAATTAAATACCCAAAAAAATCAATTAGGTCAGAATTATTTAATGAAAAAAGAAAACAAAATATTTATATATATATATAATTATATGTATATATATAATATAAATATATAGATATATTGATTTCTTTTATGATTGTCAAATTATAAATATGACTATAATTTGTTAATGGAGAAAGGAAAAATGATATATTAGAATTATTATCAAGTTGTTATTTCAAAATTATTTGATCGAAAATGGGATTAAATATTATTGATCAATTGTGAATGAAATAAAATGAATTGTTGTATTTTTGGTTTGTTTTTTAATAACAATGTGTGAAAATTATTATGTTGTTCTGTATTTTGGAGTCTTGTAAATTAGATTGAGCTTCTTTATTATCATTATGTTATTTTTTTGGCTTTAATTGATGTGGGAACCCAGTTTGCTTTAGGAACTCGCTTAAGGATGTTGTGAAATTTAGTCTTCCAGAGGCTTGAGTAAAGTATTAGCTAATGTTTTATCTTTCATTTGCTCTAATAGTGGCAAGTTATTTGGCATCTTTGTTTTGAAAGGGTTGTACTGGATTTTATTGACAATTTGGTTATGTGCTTCTGGCGAGATGGGTAATACCTCGCATGTATCCATTTGAGTTTGGATGTTTTGTTTTTCCTTAGTGGTTCAGTCCTTGATTTTGGTGATGTTTTTGGGCCTCTAGGGAGAGTAGCTCTTTGTGGGGGCTGACGCACAAAGAGTCAGCTAGGATAACCCATGTAAGAGTTAGATTAAAAATTGAAAATATAATTAAAGAATTTAGGGGGATGGGTAGTAATAATATTAACAAGATAAGTATGGATACCTTTTCCATATGTTAGGGCTTCCACAAACTAATGGTGGACTAAGAAGGTCATGGTTGGCAAGTTCATTACCTATCTTCATGAGAGGCCAACGACTCCACATAATTCACCCTATGGGGTCGGCGCCTAGTGAGAGGCAGCAAGGATAACCATAGATGAGGGTCGATGCCTGTTTGCAAGGCGTCTAGGATAACCCATGCATGACTATGCGATGACACTCTCTTATAGTTTCCCCTTATGCTTTGTTTTCTTTCTAGCCTCTGAAAGTGGTTTATGGTTGTTTCCTTTTGATTTATTAATGATGTGTTTAATAGTCTTGTGTTGTTGTGATTGGTTTCTTGGTTGTTGTTCTTTTATGATCTATGTACTCTCATGTTATTGCTATTGGAGTTATTGTTATTATGTTACTATTATTGGAGTTTAGTCTTGTTGGCATCCTTGGTTGAGGTCACTTCCTTGTCATCTTCGAGCACGGGGGTGGGTTTTTCTAAAACCCACATGGTCGGGTGGAACGTGCTCTACACCCTGTTGGGTTCCCCATAAACATTCATTCTGCATAGTATCATCTAGCTGGAGCTCGAGCCAAATTTTCATAATGTATTTCAGTGATTCTTTGTATTAATATATCTTTCCCACATGTATGGGAGATTATGATGTAACTCATGTATATGAACTATGTAAAGTACTAAAGTTTATGTAATGTAACTGTACCTTTGTAATTGGTTATGACCTATGAGATTTATTATGGTTTTGTACCATGTGATGTATTTATATTTATGCTTATGTATGTATGGATGTTTAGTGAAATTAATCTTGTTATTTCTTGCAAATGGTTTAACGTAATGACTATGAAGGATGTAAAGCTAGTTAAGTTATTTGGGCTATATGTGTATCTTTCGTTATGGGTTGGTTTTATGTGATGTAACCTCATGTGCCCGAAAATAATTAGATGCGTGAAATGCTTATCATGCAATTTAATGATGTATAATGGTACTTTATATGTTTACTTTATATTTAAAAAAATAAAAAATGCATGCTTAGTAGTTATCCTTTGGGGTTTGCACGACATGCATTACAACTTGGTATTAGAGCCAAGGTTACAAATGTTGGGTTCTCTGGGTAGTTTATGTTCATAGGAGAGATCATTTGTACCCTATCTTGTTGTGTAGAAATATTTCTTGAGGTAGAGGACGTGGCCGAGGAAGAGGCTAGGGTGCTGGTCATAGAGAAAACTAGAAAAGTTCATCATCTGCAAGCTCTCATGGTTCAAAATAGGATGAACATCAAAGCTCTCAAAATAATCCATGGGACAAAGTTCAAAACCCAGGACAACAAGACTTAGGAGGTGGACTATTGGAACATCTTCTTGAGGAGATTCTTGGATGGTTGGGACCCAGACCAGGGGAGGAGCAGCGGGTCGAGAGAGAAAGGGAAAGGTCACTGAGGTAGAGGGAAATAGTGACAGATTGGGATGCAATGTTAGCTGGTCATATGAGGGACATGTTGAGAGCACACCCACCTACGTTCAATGGTACTTCATGATGCACAATCATGCATTTGTGAGGCTTTGAATCCACTTAGTGGCGGCTGGAAGAGAAAAAGTTACATCTGGATATCACCATGGTCACATGGAAGCTATTTCTGGACAGGTTCAGGGCTTGCTTCCTTTTACATCATTGGAGGAAATGCAGGGTAGATGAGTTTCATGACCTTAAGAAAATGTCGATGTTCGTTGAACAATATGAGTGATGATTCTATGAATTGAAGCAGTCTGCAAGGATTAGCCATGATGAGATGTTAGTTCAACATTTTGTTTAGGTCTTAAATTCCTGAATTAGTGGTGGCATTCGAATCTTCTAACCAAAGACAATGTAAGTTGCAGTTGAAAAGGCTCGATTGGTAGAAGAAAATTTGGCTATGGCCTTGGGTGGTCACATAGGAGTGTAGATTGGTAGTGTACCAACACCTAGCTTTGGCTCTCACAGAGGACAAACATAGGCTGCAAGATCTTCTAAGAACCATTATGCACCCTCTAAAGGGGATCGGCAACAACAATAACAACATCAGCAACAACAGTCATAGCTGTAGCATAAAAAATCTTCATCTCAGCAGTGTGGACATTCTTAGGTTTGTAGGGATTGGAGCCGGTATCGAGCTCATTTTGAGCAACCCACACTGAGTTTTTAGTCAGCGCCTAGTTGAGGAAGCTTTTAGCAGTCAAAAGCTCCATCCGGGGGTAGAGGATTTGACTTAGGTACTAGTTGCTACTCTTGTGGGAAAAAAGGACATACCGCTAGACTGTGTCCACAAAGGATCACCTCGAGATTTAATCAGAGACCAGTTGATTCAAAGCTGACACTAGGCAATGTCAGAAGAGCTCACCAAGTTTTTGTGATAGTGGATAATAGGCAAGCAGACCACCAGAGCACCATCGTTGAGACAACAGGTGTGTTGCATAACACTAATATTTCTATACTCTTTGATTATGGTGCATTTGATTCTTTTATATCTCCTTTAGTAGTAAAGCGATGTAGATTGGTGGCAACTAGGCAAGGTGTAAATGGCAAGTTGAATTGGCCTTAGGGTCAAAGGTTTTATGAGAGACGCTTGTTCAAGGTTGTAGTTTGAATATAGTGGCATTGACAACTAAGGTAGACCTTCAAATCCTACCACTTGGCTCATACGATGTCATCTTGGGTATGAATTGGTTGAGTGCACACCGTGCCATGATAGACTGTTGCCATAAAGCAGTGCAGTGTGTTGATGATTCCATAAAGGAGGTGGAGATCGTGGGTATTCAAAGGCCCATCTTATTGCCAATGGTCTCAGCCATGCAACTGAATATGTATTTTTGACAGGGTTGTCAGATTTTTGCAATATCAATGAGTGATCTTGAGTCAAAGGATTGTCAAGGGGCGTCATTGGATTATTACCTTCTCCTTAAGGTGTTTTCAAATGTTTTTCCAGGTGAGATACTGGGTATGCTACCAAAATGGGATATAGCTTTCAGAATTGATCTGGTACCTAGAGTTGAGCCTATATCTCGGGCTCCATACCGGATGACAATGCATGAACTTCAAGAACTCCGTTGACAATTGGAGGAGCTGTTGGCTAAGGGGTTTATCTACCCAAGTGTTTCCCCTTGGGGAGCATCCGTAATATTCGTAAAGAAGGACGGTTCTCTCCATTTGTGTATTGATTACAAGTAGTTGAACAAAGTAACGGTGAAGAACTGCTATCCCCTACCCAAAATTGATGATCTTTTTGATTAGATAAAAGGGGCGAAGGTATTTTCTAAGATTGATCTCAAATTGGGGTATCATCAGTTGTGTATTGCGGAATCAAATATTCATAAAACACCATTTCAAACTTGATACAGACATTACAAGTTCACTATGATGTCATTTTGGTTAACAAATGCACCTTCAGTCTTCATGAGCTTAATGAATGGAGTGTTCCGAACGTATTTGGATAGATTCATCCTTGTGTTTCTCAACAATATTCTGATTTATTCCAAGTCTATGGAGAAACATGAGGAACATCTAAGACAGGTATTACAGTGCTTAAGGGACAATCAGTTGTATGCCAACTTGGCAAAGTGTGAATTCTATAAGACTGAAGTTCAATATTTGGGCCATGTGATTTCAAGCGAGGGAATTTCCATTGATCTTGCAAAGATTCAGGCCATTGTAGATTGGATCGTACCCTCAAATGTCTTAGAAATTCATAGTTTCATGGGGATAGCAGGCTATTATCAGTGGTTCATCCAAGGCTTTTCAAGGATTGTGCATCCCATCACCTCTCTACAGAGAAAGGGGAAGAAATTTCTTTGGTCAGATCAATGTCAGTTAGCATTCTAGACTCTTAAGGAAAAGTTTACCAGTGCACCAATTTTGGCAGTACCAGATCCAACAGGAGATTTTGTAGTATGTACGGAAGGTTCTTTGGAAGGTTTGGGAGCCGTATTGATGCAAGAAGGGTGAGTGATTGCATATGAATCCTGTAAACTTAAGGATCATGAATTGAACTACTCAACACATGATCTTGAATTGGCCGCAGTTGTACATGCTCTGGTAAGATGGAAACACTTTCTTTTAGGGCATCATTTCGAGTTGCATAGTGATCATTGTAGTCTGCAGTACATCTTCACACAGTTGAACCTAAATTCAAGACATAGAAGGTGGATAGAATTCTTCTCCGAATGCGATTTTGAAGTAAAGTATATCTAGGGAAAAGAGAATGTGGTGGTAGATGCTCTAAGCTGGCATAGGCATGAGATAGCTACGATAACTCTTGGAGTAGATTTGAGGAGTTAGATCCTCACCGCTCTCCCCTTAGATAATTGGTATCAAGAAGTGAAATCTAAAATTGAGTCCAACAAAGCTCTGGAATGAAAATTTGTTCGATACTCGTTGGATTCTTATGGTGTCTTGCGCTATGTGGGCCAAATGTATGTACCTCCTATAGAGGGTCTTCGCACCCTAATCTTGACTAAGGCCCGTCAAGCACCTTATTTGGCGCACCCCAAAGTTAAGAAAATGTATGTGGATCTTCGTTCGCTATACTTTTAGGTAGGAATGAAGTATGATATGTCTGATTTTGTGGCTAGGTGTCTAGAATGTTAGAGGGTTAAGGTTGAGCATCATCATTTGGCATGTTTGTTGCAGCATCATCTTGTTCTAGAATGGAAGTGGGACATTATCTCTATGGATTTCATTGTTGTCTTGCCTATGTCTTCTAGGCAGCGCAACACTATCATGGTCACATTGATAGATTGACCAAGGTATCACATTTCTCTCCTATCCTATTTTCCTATACTACTTCCTCAATAGCCAAGGTGTTCATGGAAGACGTTTTTTGACTGCAAGGGATACCTTGAAGAATCATTTCTGATAGAGATCCAGTGTTCACATTTGTGCTATGGATGTCTTTGCAACAGTCCTTAGGGACTCTATTGAAATTTAGTTCTTCCTACCATCGACAGATAGATGGTCAAACTGAGAGAGTCAATGAGATGCTTAAGGATATGCTCTTCATGTATGTCATGGACCAACAATCACATTGGGAGGATTATTTGCATTTTCTTGAGTTCACCTACAACAATGGTTACCATAGTTCAATTGGCATGGCTCCTTTTCAAGCTTTATACAGTTTTCCTTGTCATACCCCTTTGAGCTGGGATCGGTTAGAGGACAAGGTTCTCCTTGGATCTAAAATACTTTGAGATATGGAGCAACAGGTAGCTTGCATCTGAGAGCATCTTGTAGCAACTCAAGATAGGAAGAAGAAATATGTCGATGCATGCATACTTGATTGGCAGTTTTCAGTTGGAGATCGGGTGTTTCTTTGACTACGTCCCGGGAAGAGCCCTATTTTTCATGGAAAGGGTTCTAAGCTTGCACCTCGCTTCATAGGACCATTTGAGGTGCTAGAAAGGATTGGTCATGTTGCCTACCACCTAACCTTGCAACCCAGTCTATCACGTATTCATGATGTATTTCACATCTCTGTCCTTATACCTTATTACCTAGATGTATCACATTCTTGCTTAGAATGCTTTATAGGTCGAGGATGGGTAGTTAGCACTCAAACCCGTAGTCATGCTATAGCACAAGAGACTCACCCTCAGAGGCAGGGAAATTGAGCTTGTACGGGTCCAATGCGACCCCAATGATGAGACTTTAGCAACATGGGAGGATGCCTCTCGTATTAGGGAATCTTATATGTATCTATTTATTGGCTTCCAAGAGTAAGAAAAATTTTGTGGGGAAGGATGTAATACCCCTCGTGTTGTTTGGACTTGATACTTTCTATGGTTTTTCTTGACACTATGAGACTTAGATAGTTATGGTTTGTTGGTTGGATTAGTTGATTGGATAGTTTAGACTACTTAATGATTATGCTACTTTATATGATGACATGGATATGATGATATGACATTATGATTATAGTTGATTTGGTTATGTTTTAATTTGATGTAGTAGTATATTGTGATGCAATAGACTAGTAATTATTTCATGATGATATGATGTGATCACTATAGTTTAACAATGTTACTTTATACTTGATGCTATAGTTTTTATTATGGTGTCAGTGAGGGGATAGTGTAGCACCACTCGTTCATGAGCACCCTGCTACATCGCGAATCCTTCTCACAATGTGATGTATTTGAGTATATATATATGTTGTACACAACCTTGTCTGTATGTAGGAATTGCAAGAACAAATTCTCGATTCCACCTGCTTTGGCAAGGTAGGGCGAGCATTAAATTATCCCAATGGTCATGATGTTGAAACATAGATGACAAGGAAGTCACCCCATGTCAACCCATCTTGTGTCTAGTGGTATTGTGTGTCTTTGAATTTTGTCATTTTTGCATTATATTATAGTTGTCTTTTGTGAGTGTATTCATGTTATTTATTTAACGTTAGTGTTGTTTTGCATTGAGTGGATTAATAATATGATGTAATGGGTATGTGCAAGATCATGATGGGCCAAAAAGTGGCAATATGATGGGTATGTGGCTGGCGACTATTTTTTTACCCAAAATTGATGAAATGAAAAGGGTTTTTAAAGGAAATTCTCAACTTTCCATGGATATAAATTATGCTTTACTTTGAATTTAATAAGTAATTATTATTCAATTTCTATTCAAATTATGACTAAAGTCCTGATTGATAGGCTGATTGAAAAATATCTATAGCTTTCAAATGGTATCACATTTTTTGGATCCAAAACATGTGTCACATTCTATGTTTTGCATACTATAGGATTAAAAAAAGAAAAAATTAATTTAATAAAGTTTTGACCAAGTTAAGGTGGTCAAACATATGAGTTTTTATATTTTTCAATAAGTTGTAATAAAAAAATCATTATTAATTATTTACTTGGAAAAAAATTACAAAAAAATATACATCACATTGGGGCATGAGTCCTCTACTTATATCTAAAATATTATAAAAAAATATTATCATTTTATTGTGGTTAGGGTGGTTAGATAGACACCTACTTCTTATTTTTTCCTTGAAATTTAAGTACCACTACATTGAAATTTCAAATTTTCACCAAATAGATATATATTTTTTTTAAACAAACCTACTAGTTTAGAAACTACATTCAATTTGCTACAGATTCTATTGTTACATATTTTTGAAATAATATAGATAACTTATTAATTTTTTTACGTCAAGTTGCCTAACTCTACTTTTTCTGAATTTTTTGCCACTTAAGGGCTTGTTTTTTCCATGATCCTACACATACCTTAATTTAAATGATTAAACAGTTAAAATGAATGTTATTAATAATTATGGGAATGACTTTATTAAAATTTAAAAGTATTCAATTAAAAGTTATGTAATAAATTAAAGATAAATAAATAAATAGTGTAAATAGTATTATTTAAAAAATTGTCATTTGGATAATTTAATTTAATAGTAAGTTGTGAGTAATTAAGAAAATAAAATACTTAAATTTTTTTTTTTATGTGTTAGTTCTGTGAGACAAAAAATAGAAAAATAGAAATTAAAACTAAAGATTTCAGATCGAATAGAAAAATCAAGAGAAGGAAAAAGAGGACCAATGAATGTTTAGATTTTTGGTTAAAAGCTGGTGAAGAAATAGAAATTTTCTTTTCATTTTAATTTTTGAGTTTTCAAAAATAGAAGAGGATATCTTTTTATTTAATAGAAAAAAGGAGAAGATGTATGCATAGGAAATTTTCACAAAAGCTTTTAAAAACATACATATATATGGGTATGTGCAAGATCATAATAGAAAAAATAGTCCCTTAAGTGGCAAAAAATTCAGAAAAATTAGAGTTAGACAACTTGACATAAAAATTTGAATAAGTTATCTATATTATTTCAAAAATATGTAAGAATAGAATCTATAGCACATTGAATGTAGTTTGTAAACTACTAAGTTTGTTTAGAAATAAAAAATCCTTTTTGGTTAAAATTTGAAATTTCAATGCAGTGTTACTTAAATTTTAGGGAAAAAATAAGAAGTAGGTGTCTGTCTAACCACCCTAACCACAATAAAACGATAATATTTTCTTATAAGATTTTAGATATAAGTAGAGGACTCATGCCCCGATGTGATTCATATTTTTTCGTATCTTTTTTCCAAGTAAATAACTATTTATGAATTGTTATTACAACTTTTTAAAAAATATAAAAACTTGTATGTCTGACCACCTTATCTTGGTCAAAAATTCATGAAATTCAATTTTTCTTTTTTTAATCCTATAGTATGTGAAGCATAGAATGTGACACATGTTTTGAATTCAAAAAATGTGATAGCATTTGAAAGCTATAGATGTTTTTCAATCAGCCTATTAATTAGGACTTTAGTTATAATTTAAATAGAAAATGAATAATAATTACTTACTACATTCAAAGTAAAGAATAATTTATATAAGTGGAAATCTGAGAATCTCCTTTAAAAACCCTTTTTGTTTGATCAATTTTGGGTAAAAAAATAGTCGTTAGCCACATACCCATCATATTGCCACTTTTTGGCCCATCATGATCCTTCACATACCCATACTTGTTTGTAAAAACCTTCTTCCTCTTTCATTCTCTTTGAAAAAAGGTTTTTGGGTTGAAATAGAAGATTAGTCTACAGAAAGTTAGATCAGAGAAATTGGTGGAGAAGTTCTATAGAAGGAAAGGGAGTTTTTAGAAAAGGCTGGTGGGAATCAAAAGAAAGCTTCTTAAACTTCTCAGAAAGCACAGGACTCTAGGCTCCTTTATTGATCTTTCACTGCTTGTTAAATCAGAAATGGTAAATATGTTGTTTTGTAAAAGAAAAATTACTTGGGGGTTTTAGAATAAATGTGTTCATATCAATTTACTGGGTAACAGATAAATGAAAGAAATTTTTTGTTTAGAGCTTTTGGAAATATTGTATATGTTTGTAATTTTGTTTATGAGCAAATTATATATATATATAAGTTTGATTTTTTTTCATTGGGCCGAACTTGTGTTGGTGTTGACATTTCTTTTTATTGAATGAAATGAGGTTGAGGGGGCTGGATGGCTTGGCTGTACCCTCCCCTCTCTTGCTTTTTGCAGCATTGGGTTGCCCATAGACTATTGTTCGTAGTAGTCCTATGGACTGATGTGCACATTAGTCATATGGGCTCCTGTGCGCAGTCCACCGTGTACGACCGGTGGTTAATAAATTTTTTTCTGATAAAATATATATATATATATTTCTTGGGTACAATTAAATACCAAGAAAAATCAATTAGGCTAGAATTATTTAATGAAAAAAAATAAACAGAATATTTATATATATATATGTTTTATTTATATATATGTAATTATATATATATAATATAAATATATAGATATATTTATTTCTTTTATGATTGTGAAATTATAAATATGGTTGTCATTTTTTCATGGAGAAAGTAAAAATGATATATTAGAATTATTATCAAGTTGTTATTTCAAAATTAGTTCATCGAAAATGGGATTAAGTCATATTGATCAATTGTGAATGAAATAAAATGAATTGTTGTATTTTGGGTCTATTTTGTAATTACCATGTGTTTAAATTATTATGTTGTTTTGTATTTTGGATTTTTGTAAATTAGATTGGGCTTCTTTATTATCGTTATGTTATTTTTTGGCTTTAATCGATGTGGGAACACAGTTTTCTTTAGGAACCCACTTAAGGATGTTGTGAACTTTAGTCTTGTAGAGGCTTGAGTCAAGTGTTAGATAATGTTTTATCTTTCATTTTCTCTAATAGTGGCAAGTTATTTGGTATCTTTTCTTTGAAATGGTTGTACTGGATTTTATTAACAATTTGGTTATGTGCTTCTAGTGAGATGGGTAATACCTCACATGTATCCAGTTGATTTTGGATGTTTTGTTTTTCCTTAGTGGTTCAATCCTTTATTTTGGTGATGTTTTTGGGCCTCTAGGGAGAGTGACTCTTCATGGGGGCCAAGGCACAAAGGGGCGGCCAGGATAACCCACGTAAGAGTTAGATTAAAAAATGAAAATCTAATTAAGGAATTTAGGGAGATGGATAGTAATAACATTAAAAAGATAAGTATGGATACCTTGTCCATTTGTTAGGACTTCCACAAACTAATGGTGGACTGAGAAGGTTGTGGTTACCAAGGTCATTACCCTGTCTTCATGAGAGGCTAACAACTATGCATAATTCACCCTATGGGGTCGACACCTGGTGAGAGGTGGCCAGGATAACCCATGTAGGACTATGCGATGACAATCTCTTCTAGTTTCCCCTTATGCTTTTTTTTCTTGCTAGCCTCTGGAAGTGCTTTATGGTTGATGCCTTTTGATTTATTGATGATGTGTTTAATGGTCTTGTGTTGTTGTGATTGGTTTCTTGGTTGTTGTTTGTTTATAATCTATGTACTCTCATGTTATTGCTATTGGAGTTACTATTATTATGTTACTGTTATTACAGTTTAGTCTTGTTGGCATCCTTGGTCGAGGTCACTTCCTTGTCATCTTTGAGCATGGGGGGTGGGTTTTTCTAAAACCCATGTGGTCGGGTGGAATGTGCTCCGCACCCCATTGGTTTCTCCATTAGTATTTGTTCTGCATAGTATCATCCAGCTGGAGCTCGAGCCAGATGTTCATAATGTATTTCAATGATTCTTTGTATTAATGTATCTTTCCCACATGTATGGGAGATTATGATGTAACTCATGTGTACAAACTATGTAAAGTATTAAAGTTTATGTAATGTAACTATACCTTTGTAATCGTTTATGAACTATGAGATTTATTATGGTTTTGTACCATGTGATGTATTTATATTTATGCTTATGTATATATGGATGTTTAGTGAAATTAATCTTGTTATCTCTTGCAAATGGTTTAACCTAATGACTATGAAGGATGTAAAGTTAGTTAATTTATTTGGGCTATATGTGTATCTTTCATTATGGGTTGGTTTTATGCAATGTAACCTCGTGTTCCCCAAAGGACTTATATTCTTGAGATGTTTATCATGCAATGTAATGATGTATAATGGTACTTTCTATGTTCACTTAATATGTTTACTTTGTATTTTAGAAAAAAAAGAAAAGAAAATGTGTGCTTAGTAGTTGGGTATGCACAAGATCATCATGGAAAAAATATGCCCTTAAGTGGCAAAAAAATTAGAAAAATCAGAGTTACGCAACTTGACATAAAAATTTGAATAAGTTATCTATATTATTTCAAAAATATGTAAGAATAGAATCTGTTGAAAATTGAATGTAGTTTCTAAACTACTAGGTTTGTTTAAAAATAGAAATCTATTTGGTGAAAATTTGAAATTTCAATGCAGTAGTACTTAAATTTCAAGGAAAAAATAAGAAGTAGGTGTCTGTTTGACCACCCCAATAAAATGATAATATTTTTTATAATATTTTAGATATAAGTGGAGGACTCATGTCCCGATGTGATACATATTTTTTTGTAATTTTTTTCTAAGTAAATAATTAATTATGAAAATTATTTGATTATAAATTTTAAAAAATATAAAAAAATCATATGTGTGATGACCTTAACTTGGTCAAAACTTCATGAAATTCATTTTTTCTTTTTTTTAATCCTATATTATGTGAAGCATAGAATGTGACACATGTTTTGGATTCAAAAAATGTGATACCATTTGAAAGCTATAGATGTTTTTCAATTAGTCTATCAATCAAGACTTTAGTCGTAATTTGAATAGAAAATGAATAATAATTACTTATTAAATTCAAAGTAAAGCATAATTTATATTGGTGGAAACTTGAGAATCTCCTTTAAAAACCCTTTCCATTTCATCAATTTTGGTTAAAAAAAAGTCGTTAGCCACATACCCATCATATTGCCACTTTTTGGCCATCATGGTGTTGCACATACCCAGTTGTCCTTTGGCGTTTGCACGACGGGCGTTACATTTGAAATGGAATATCAAGGGTTTGTTCTTGAGTGATTCATTAAAGTTTTTGTATCTCTCTTTTTAGGTTCAAAAACCTAGAAGTGTAAGAGAGTCCCCACATAAAAATATTTGGTCCATTTTGGTGAACCTAAATTTAGAACATCATATTTCTGATTTAGAGTGTATTTACATCATAGGAATAACTTACATTAACATTGTATTGCATATTACATTGTTGAATTTGAATTCTAGGGTTTTGAAATTTTCATTAGTAAAATTTTTATTTATTTTGCATTATTGCTCTTAAATTCATTGAAAAACAGTCAAATTTTGCATTTGTATCATAGATTTGCATCAAAAAACATAAAAAACATAAAATTCATTTTAAAAATTCTAAAAAAAATCAAAAAAATTAGTACTAGGACTCATTCGCCACTTAGGGTGAATCAGTCCCTTTACATATTTTGCATTCCATTTTTTGTCATTTATAGTTGATTTTTTGAATTTTCTTTCCCGTTTTCGCATTTCTATTTGTCTTTCTAAAATTTTAGTTATAAGCATTTCATTTCTCTTAGTTTACATTACATTTGCACTCATCCTGGATTTAGTAGCCTTTGTATGAGTGTTTGTTTTCCTATTATGAATACCTTAGTGAGAAGAAGTTTGATACTCATTGCATCCCACAATAACACACTCATTTTGGATCTTGGGTTATCTAGAGCTTCCACTCCTAGTATTGACACTAGTACACTAGGCATGGATAATACCCTTAGCAATTATTTTCCTTCAAGTAGCATGCATGTTACTAATGATATCCCACAAGAAAATGTAATTCACATTCATGAGTACTTAGTAAACTTACAACATGACATAAGCCTTTAAAACATTTCAAATACTTCAATTCTTACCATAAAAAACATTCACCACATGATTGACACGGATGATGTTCTTGATCTCATGAAAAAAGTAATGAAAAAATTTGGTAAGCATCTTCCCCCAAAATCTAGTGCTCCTATACTAACAAAAATTGTTGCAAGCCAATGAGGAACTCAAATTCCTTCTCCCTCAATGATAGCCTCAATACCCACTTATACCACTCCTTAAATCACAACAATGCAACAAGTTAGTAATGTGATTCCTTCCTTGGGTATTCCTACTAGCATCCCTAGTTCCTATGTGGCATCACATATTCTATCTTCTACCACATTACCACCTATAAGCATTCCATTCACTTGCTCTCCTAGTACATATATCCTGTCACCACTTGTATTGATCCTATCATAACAAAACTTTTCCAAACTATTTCATCCATGCAAAAGAAAATTTTCACCGTAAACCAAAATCAAAATGGTCCAGCCACATACTATGTTAAAATTATCCCATTTTCCTTGGAGATATTGTGAACACCGATTCCACAAGGTGTAGAGGTGCCTAGATTTGATAAATATGGAGGGAAGGGAGATCCTTCTAACCATGTCAATGCCTATACCACTTTATGCAGTGACTTTATCCATGATGATAAACTGTTGGAAAAACTTTTTCCTAGATCCTTAAAAGACACATCCTTGGAATGGTTCTCATATTTTATTGAACTCAATTCATTCATTAAATAAACTTTTTCATGCATTTGCAAAGCATTTCCAATTGCATATGTCTCCAAAGAAAAGCTTGGTTGATTTGAAGAGATGTAAGCAAAATTAGGACAAAAAGATAACTGACTTTATCTCATTCTATCAATCTCTTTATTCCTAAATCGATGTCAAGGTCCCTGACCCACACCTTCAAAAGATGTTGATAGAAAACCTATGAAGTAAGATTCAAGAAAAGCTCACCATCATGAAATTCCCCTCCTCTATGCACTTGTATACTGTCCTTTGTGATTATCAAAATTTGGTTAGTAGTTGAGATACAAGGTCCACTTCTAGTCGCATTGAGAGATCTAAGTCCACACACTAAAACAATTCCCAAACTTTTAGAAAGAAAAAAAAAAGGGTTCTTGCAATTCAATCCCCCTCAACAAACAACTCAAAATGTCAACAACCAAGTAGCTACTGTCAAAACCATGGTGCCCTTTAGTTATGGAGATCCAAAAAGACAATTCACAGCCTTACTCGACACCCTTCATAACACAATGTCCCAAATTTTACAATAGAAAATGATTACCTTGCCTCCTGTAAAAAAAATTACCCTACTAATCCTCTATCCCCGAGCTTTAAATCAAATTCTTATTGCCACTATCATCAACAAAATGGACATCACATGGAACATTACAAGAATCTTAAACATCTTGTGCAAGACCTCATTGATTTCGGTCATCTATTCGTTGCAAGTGTTAGTGATCAAGGCAATAAGTCTATTGCCCCTCCGAATCAAAACTTGTAAATCTTCACTGATCCAATGCCTAAACATAATTTTTCATTTGTCAAAGCTAGTGAAACTACAAAGAATGGTGTGATGAATTTTGGTATAGATGATGAACACAATGATCTTCTTTTAAATGACATCAATTCTATGGATGAAATGTTAGGTGCGATAGATGTCATCCCTTGTAAGGGAAAACTTAAGAGCTCTCTTGATATTTCTTTCTCCTCTAAGGATATAATTAAACATCTACCCAATGGTCCTCTTTACATAGCCATTTGTATCTATGACAATCCCACTAATGGGATACTAATAGATCCCACCTATGGAGAGAATGCGATCACCGAGGAATTCTTAGTATTGCATCAACTTTATCAAGATGAATATGATAGAACAAAAGCATGGATCAAGACACACAATGGCTTTACGTTCCCTATGATAAGATTGATCACCCTTCCATTACAAATAGGACCAAAAACATTAGATGTCACATTCTTCATCATCCCATGGTCGAACCAATTTCATTTATGGCTAGGCCATTCATGGCTTCACTTAATGAAATTCATCCCCTCCATTGTACATAAATGCTTAAAGTTTCCATTTAAAAATGAAATATTCACCGTTTGCCATAGTGGCTTTAACCCCTTATCTTCCAAAGGAAAATTTTCCTTAGAATCCTTTTGGCCTGAGTCCATGGAACCTATAATTCCATGACAAGACTTATTTTTCATAGCTTACCAAAAATTCAAAGCAAAGAAAATAGCAGAATTATCTATCTAAAACATTTCCTCGTTTACCTTTGAAACTCCCATCATAGAGGAAACCATGCTTCAACCTAAACAAGAACCAAACAACCAAGACCAACCAACAACAAAAACTTAACCTACATCATCTAAAATACAAAGATACAATGAAAACAACCATGTCATGCCTCCTCAAATAAAACAAGTTTACAAAGAAAAAGAGAAAGTGAATGATCAACCTCCTATGGTTTCTTGTGTTCCTCCCATTAGGGAAGAAAATTAACCTATGGTTGATCAACTTGTTCTTACACAAACACAACTTCAAAATAAAACCAAAAGAAATAGAGGTGCTCGAGAGCATAGACGTAGATGCCATGCATTTTCTCACAAGTTACATGAACCTAACAATGAAAATAAAAATCTTAACTTGACTGAAGCAATGCATGATAATCCTCCTCCCCACCTACCCCAAAGTGATCCAATACAACAATCACAACAAGAGTTGCACTCTTCATTGGATATTCTATTGTGATTAACTTGGATGACGATGAGGAAACAACTAAAATTGATGAAGAGGTGCATAATGAATTGAACACATTATTTTCCTCTTCCATGAGCTTAATTGAGAAATCTCCTATACAGAATGATGAACATGGTACTTCTCCTTGTTCGACACTTGCTCTTGTCCCTTTAGCTAGTTGTTCACCTTCGAAATCCAATGGACATGATTGGGAGGTAGACAACTTGCTCGATGGTTGACTTGCATTTTCCTTACTATTCTTTTGCATTTTATTTTTCTTTTCTTTTGTGTGATTGCATGTGCATAATGTGATCCCTCATGATGTTATGTTTGATGTGCTCTCTCTTTGTGATATTCCTCTATTTGTACCTTCATTCTTGTCTATGTTGTACATATCTTTCACTTTTTATCTTCCACTTTTGTTTTGTGTTTTCCTTTTGGGGGTGATGCAAGGCATTGAGATATTCATGCTACTTTCATGTTGACAGAAAAGGATTTCTTTTTCATTTTTCCTTTTCATTTTTTCTTTTTGATTTTTTCTTATGTTTTCCTTTTGGGGATGATGCAAGCTGTCGAGACACCCTATGTCTCTTCCATGTTGACCCAAAATTTTCTTCTTTGTTTCCACTCTATTTGTGTCATTCTTCTAGTTCTATGTGTATTTAGGGGATGATGATAGTTTCAAGCTCCTTATAGCCTATTGCAACAAACAACATACTGACCCCAAATCCATAGATCCCTTATCTGTTTGGTCATTTTGGGGGAAACCCCTCCTTCGTTTTTGTTTCTCTTACATGACACAACTTTACTCAAAAACACGACTTGGCATAGGGATTTCCAAGTTGGCTCTGATGTCTTCTTTCTCATTTTAATTTATCATTTGCTACTTTAAAGTAATTGCTCACAACATGGTGTTATAAATTCCTTTAAAGTTGTGGCATACATTGGCATTATTCTTTTGCATTTTCCTTTTCATGGTTCTTAGTGTAGCCTTCTTACTTCATATGATGCATTTGTTGCTTTGTGGATGACATTGGGTGTAGTGTCCTTCATGATCGTGATCTCTCTTAGCATAATATATTCTTTTTAGTGGCTTGATGTGACACACTACATCCCTTAAGTTTTAAATTTTATATTCTTTGATTGATCCTCTCTTGAAGACATTAGGCACAATGCTCCCTAAGTTAAAGACCTTGCATGAACTAAGCAAGACTCCTTTAAAAATTCTTTGCATGTTGCATTTTACATTTTTTGTTATATGGCCACCTTGCATAACACAACTTGCATGCATGTGGTGCTATCATGTTTGTTCATGAGCTCCAAGAATACAAAGTTTTTCTTGTCTCATGAAGCTCAAAAAGTCATTTTCTATTATGGAACCTTATTAAAGTTATCATGAGGTATAACTTTGGTATGGTTGAGTGGGAAGCCCATTCTGAGGCATGACTTTCCCCATAGCCACCTGCGTGCGTGTGAGTGCATACCATCCATGAGTGTATGTTTCTCACCTTTTAGGACTTCTCACCCAGTGGACAACCATGAGTTCCATCACCTCAAAGTGAGTATGCATGTTCACATCCTATATTTGATCCACATCACGATGGAAAAATGATCGAAGCTTGATCTAATTCTCTTTTTTCTTTCTTTTCTTTTCTTTACTTCTTTTCATCTTTGGCAGTGTATGATTGGCCTTGTCACTACTCTTTATATTACTTTCATGTGTGTTCCTTTGTGCTTATATTTGGTTTGCTATGAGATCTTGATCCTGGGGGGCTTGATCACCCCTCTTGAATTTTTTCATCTCAGCTTGTCAGCATGGGTGCATTCAGAATCCTCTTGATGTGTGTGTTTGGCTACTTTAGTGTGAGTTTGAAGCAAGTTCCCCCTCTCTCTAAAGTGGGAGCTCAATGTAGCATAGAAAATGGATCTCCAGACCTTTTCATGCTCATTTGGGTCCTTCTTGTAGATGTTGGCTTAGTTTTTCCTTGATTTAGTGTTGTAATGTGATTAACACATTCACATTAGGTCTTGGGCCTTTGTGAACTAATAAGAATTTTATGATGCCTTGCAAAAGTGTTGTGAAGTGTTGTAACACACTTTCCCACTTTTCTAGGGTCTTATTAATACATTTTACCTAAATAAACTCTTTTTATCATTTACCAAGCCTTATTTCAAAGTGTTGTGAAGTGTTGTAACAAACTTTCACACTTTTCTAGGCTTGTCATTAATAATTGGGATTTCTTATGCTTTAATTCGCGCCATTTTGCATCTATAGGTGTTACTTAAGTGCATTTTTGAGAATAAACCTGATAAACATTATTTAAAATATTTAAATCCTGAAACCCACTTTAAATGCCTAAGGTGGGACCCATTCACCATTTTGGGAGAATGAGTCCACTTAGGTGGGACCCATTTGCTTAGAGTGGCGAATGAGTCCCCCTTGAGTGAAAATTCAAGGTTAATTCAAATTTTTGAAGAGTTTTTATTTTCTAAGATCTAAGGTCAGCCTATGATGATGTATTTTTGAAAATTATTGCATAATTAAGTATAAATGTAAGGTTTTTCCACTCATTTCACCCCCAATCAATCCCTTAAGAAATCTAATCATTTCAAACATTTTCAAGTTTACATCCATTAGAGCCATTAGTTGCATGTTTGCAGTATTCTACTTCAAGGGTTTGGTGAGTTGTAGCCTTGTATTTATTCATTCATCATTATCTTTCCATATTTCATTTCATTTCAAGGGTTTAATTAGCAACATAGGGTTTGACCAAGGCAAGCCCCTATTCACTAATCCCACAACAATTTTTCCTTGTCTTTGCATGTGATTTGAAGGTCTAGGTTGTAGATTTGTCAAAGAGCGAGATTGGAAAAGTTTTCAAAGCCATTCAAAGTTTTCAAAGCCCTAAGAGAAGCTTGGAGAACATTTACAAGTTGAATTTGATAGTTTCAGACCCAGATTTGAGCCAAGAACAAAAGAGTAAACCTAGAGCTACAGATTTTGATTTTGAATTTCTAAAAATTTGGAAGTGGAATGATTTTCCATTAGTAGAAAATGAGTCCTACTATAGGAGTCTAATAGGGATTTTTGCAGATCTGAATGCCTATTTGTCTAAACCCTGTTCTGACACTATTCACCCAAAGTAGGACTAAGTCACCCAGTTTGGCGCATGAGTCCTAGTTGTCCTAAAATGAGGCCAATTCAAGATTCTATAGCTCCATTTCATCCTTCTCCAGTTTCTAGGTGCACACTTTAAATCTCATATTTTTATATTAAATTTTACTTGCATTTATAGGTCTCTTTATATATCATAATGTGTTTTCAAACATCTTGCATTTTCTAATTTTACACTTGGTGGTGAACCCATTTTATTAGTTTTCAACCTTTAGGACAATCCCCTTTGACAAATTTCAATCTCCTTTGCATTAGATTCTCAAGGGTTTTCTCTTGAGTGAGTCATTAAGGTTTTGTATCTCTCTCCTTTTAGGTTCAAAACCCTAGAAGTGGAAGAGAGTCCCCACCCTAAAATCTTTGGTTCAACAACTTTCTTCTAATATTGCTTCTTAGGAAATATACAACCTAGACCTGCAAATGATACACAAAGGAGAGGGGGAAATGTTGTGGGGTTAGTGGATAGGGTAATTCCTTGGTCAAACATTGTTTTGGTAATCAAACCTTGAAATGGAATCAAATAATAATAGAGAATGATGGATGAACAAATGACAATGTTTCAACTCACCAAACCCTTGCAATAAAGTGTTGCAACTATGTTTGAGATGGTTGCAATGGATGCAGACCTTGTCTCTAGCTTGAAGGTGATAGATCTTGAATACTTGCTTGAATCACAAAACCCTACATCAAAATTATTAACATAATAAGAAACATGATCCATGAAATCCTTGACATGATGATTGATGCTTGAATTCTCCTCTAAAATGCTTGATAATTTTATCTTGTGAACTCAACTCGCTATTAATAATTCTCTAACAAAAGTCTTGGTTGAAAATGAAATTAAAACCTTGTATTTATACTCAATTATGCAACAATTACTGAAATTACAACACTACAAGCCAATATCAGGTCTAGGAGGATAAAATCCCACCAGAAATTTGAATTAATTTTGATTTTGAGCCACATGGGACTCATTCTCCAAAGCTGGCGAATGAGTCCCACCAGGCCTAAATTTTGGGACCATTTTTAAAAATGATTAGAAATGTGTAAAACTAGGTTTGGGACACAAAAATCTAGGTGGGACTCATTTTCCCAAGGTAGCGAATGAGTCCCATATCACTAAATTTGGGCCATTCAAGTCTGAAACACCTAAATTGTGATTCGGTAATAATTTGTGTGGGATTTATCCTTGAAAATATGCAATAAATGGGGCTTGTGGATGCAAAATAGGGCCAACTAAAACATAGGAGAGTGCAATTATTAATGAAAATCATAGAAAAGTGTGAAAGTATGTTACAAAACTTTACAACACTTCAAAATAAGGAAAGATTAATGTTAAAAAGAGGTTACTTAAAGGTGTAAATAATTAATAAGACCTTAGAAAAGTGTGAAAGTGAGTTACAACACTTCACAACACTTTAGAAAAAGTACCATTAATCTCATTTAATTCACAAGGGCCCAAGACATAATGTGAATATTTTAAGCATATTACAACATTAAATCAAGGCCAAGTTAGGGGGACCTTTTTTTGTCATTACACAAACTGATTGATAATGTAGAATTATTAAGAAACACGACAAGGCTTGTTTGTACAGGCTACTCACAAGTAGAAGGAATAGATTTTAAGGATACATTTGTTCCAGTGGAAACAATGGAAGCTATCAAGATGTTTCTGGATTTTGCAGCATGTAAGGATTTCAAGGTCTATCAAATGGACATGAAGTCTAAATTCTTGAATGGTGAGTTGGAAAAAGTATACATTGAACAACCTGAAGGATTTCAGTTATCAAAAAAATTGGATATGGTCTATATATTGAAGAAGGAATTTTATGTATTGAAGAAAGCTCCCAAAGCTTGGTATGGAAGGTTGGATAGGTACTTGATACAACAAGGATTTAGTAAAGGTGCCACAAATTGTAATCTTTATTTCAAAGATGAAAAAGAACAAACCTTGATTGTGGTTGTGTATGTTGATATAATTTTTGGATAAAATGAAGCTATGTACAAGAAATCTATAGAAGAGATGTAGAAAGAGTTTGAGATTTCTATGTTTGGGGAGATAAATTTATTCCTTGGGCTTAAAATTAATCAAAGAGAGAAAGGCATATTCATTTCACAATCAGAGTATGTCAAGGAAATGTTGAAGAAGTTTGGAATGGAATATTCTAAACATGTATGCACTCCTATGGTTCCTAGTTGCAAGCTAAGTAAGAATGATGAATCTCCTAAGGCTAATCAAAGAAATTATAGATCAATGATTGGAGGATTTCTATATCTAACTACTACTGGACTAGATATCATGGATGCAATTTCTCTTGTGACTAGATTTCAAGAAGATCCTTGAGAGTCACATGTTGCAACAGTGAAGAGGATATTCGGATACTTGAAGGGCACTCAAGAACATGGCTTGTGGTATCCAAAGGATATTGATTTTTCTTTGAGTGCTTATATAGATATTGATTGAGTAGGTTGTGTGGATGACAAGAAAAGTACATGTGGTGGTGCATTCTTTCTTGGATGTAGATTAGTGTCTTGGTTGAGAAAGAAGCAAATTCAATATCTTTATCTATTGCAGAGGAAAAACATATTGCAACAACATATTGCTACACACACGTGTTGTGGATGAGGAAAACCTTGAAGGATATTAGAGTTGTATATGATGAACAAGATTCTACCTTTTTTTATAATAAAAGTTCTATTAAAAAATTTCAAAGATTCTAGTGATGCACTCAAGGATAAAACATATCTCAATTTGGTTTCACTTTTTAAGAGAGAAGGTTGCAGAGAATGAAGAGAAGCTTGAGTAGATTCCTACAAAGGATTAGGTTGCTGATATATTCACTTAAGATCTTCCTAAGCACACTTTTGAGTATCTCTAGTAAATGTTAGGGGTTATTATCCCTCCTTTGAACTAGATTCATAAGGATATGCATCAGTCTAGTAGAGTTCCATATTCATTCTTTGTTCTAGACTGATGTTGGAGGCTACCTCTCAAGGGGGTAGGTAGTTCTTTTTTGGTTGTTGTAGTCAAGGGGGAGTTATTATTGGTGTAGGTTGGTATTTTCCTTTGTAAGTTGTGTCAAAGGATATGTGTAGTGGTTTCTAGTTGGTACAGCTTTGTGTGTGCTTCTAAGGGGTAGTATGCAAAGAAGTAAAGAGAGAAAATATGTATGTTTGATGGGAAAGGGGGAAAGAGATGCATATGTGTTTCCGTTTTCCACTGATGTCAAAGAGGTAGAGAGTAATGTAAAAAGGGGTCAGTTAAGAAAGGGGGAGAGGAATTTATTTGAAAAGGATCAAAAGGATCAATTAAAAGAGAGAGAAAGTTGATGATATTTCACATTATGTGTTACCATCTATGACAAAGGGAGAGATTGTTGCAAACTATGAGTAACTGGTGTTTTTATCGATTTCAATAGGCTTATGTTTGTGTTGTTATTGATGTAAAATGGTAATAGTTGAGAAGTTCTGATGATACTTTGATTAGTTTCAACGTGTTGTCAATAGTAAGTGCTACTAGTGTCAACCTATAGTGTTTCTTTGATAAGCTTCTTTTTCTAAATGTTGCTAGTTTAGTGGTGATGAGGAAGTACTGAAGATAATGATAATGTTTCTCTAGTGCTTGGTTTTTGAGTGATTTTGAGAAGATTTGAATAAAATAGGAAAGAGTGTGTTGTAAAGGTATTCTGATGTACAAAGTGGTGTTCTGGTTTTTCTCCATGTTTATTCTATGTTGAAAATCTACTTGTTTGATTCAGATATGTTAGTTAGAGATATTTAGAGATTTTATATCTAGAATTTATTTTTCTATATCATTGTGTAGAAGTTGTGTTGACCAGTGTGTGAACTATGTTGCAATGTTGTCTGGGAGAAATGGTTTTGCTCCACATTTCTCTGTAGTTTTGTTTAGGGTCTTACGATTCTAAAAGTGTGTTGATAAGTTTCATATCTACCTTTAGTCAAAGTTGTTAGTGGTTTGGTTCTCTGAAAGGTGGTTTCTTGAGTTACGATGTATGGAAGGTTGCTTGATTATAATGGGAATGTACAAGTGAAAGTTTTTACAAAGGAATTTATTGTATTTCAAGGTGCTTGTGGAATATTCTATATTATGTTCAAATGTTGTGTGTGGTCTTTGAATCATCTTTGATTTGAGGAAGCATGTAGTTAAATTCTAATAGGTTTGGTCGACCCTGGGTGTAACAACCACATCATACTTAAACTTGAAATTTCCACTAATAAATTTTTTGTTAAAAATAAAATAAAAAATTATATAAGGATCATTTCAGTATTACAAATAAATGACATGTTCCTACAAATTTCAACAATTTATCCAATATTTTAGAAATATGCAAAACATCAAGTAAGTCTTGCTCACCACCCGACCGTATTGGCATCATGAAGCCACATGGACTCTAGCCAAACCCACGAGCAAGTAAAGGACTACCATTATACTTTGTATATTGTTGATAGTCAATATCTAATTTTTATAATTAGTGGGTATGCAACCCTTTCTAGGCTCTCACTTCCTAGACAGTTCCACATCAGTAGCCACCCACTTAGGTGAACAGAGATGAGAATTCAAAATCTAAAGGAATATTAAGCAGACACACTTCAAGAAATTGATAAAGGAAAACTTCTTTGGAAGGGATTTCATGATTACCTAAAAGCTTTTATTTTCTACATCTTACAGTCCATTGATTAAAAAAAAAATAAGAAAGAGCATAGAATTGGCATTCAAGAGTAGGAAGAAAAATATATGACATACTAAAAATACATTGATAATCATATAAGAAGTTATTGGGTTAAGGAGTACCTTGTTAGATTTCAATTCACCTTGCATAATAATTATAGATATAAATCACTCATGGTTCATAGATTGTTCACTTTTGGTGGATATGCCTCTTGTTTCCTTGGATATCCTATCTCAAAATTATTCCTTCAAACTTGCAAAGTGTTAGTAATATAATCTAAAAGAACTTATTCTATGGTGATATCAACCTTCACAATAATTGTACTCATGCTTAGACTAGTGGTTTATTAGGTCTAATCTTAAAAACCTAATCATAGATCTTATATGATTCCTAGTCTTATTAATTATTTTCAATGACAATCTACTTCATAATATTCTTGTAAAAAGAGACAATTCTACTACTTGTTAATTAAATACTTATTAATAATCATGCATTTAATGTTGATTACATAGATATGGAAAATTAAATATCAATGATAATGGAAAGTGTTGTCCATTCACCAATATATGTTGGCTAAACTCTAGATGAAAATTCCCTTCTTTTTTTAAAAATAAAAATGATGATAACAATTTAACTAGATAAACAAATAGGTTTACAAGCCTTGATTGTGACAGATAATAAGAGGGTCATACTATGAATAAATAAATAATCAAGGGCTATTATCATGCCCCAAATTTTACATCTTGAACAAAGACACAACTATTTTCTTTTTAAAACAATCAAATAAATTCTACAATTCTCATTTTACTTATTTCCTTTAAATTTTTACTTCAAGTAATAAAACAAAATGAATAAAAATAATAATTTAAAACCCCAAAAAATACTTATTTAATTAAATTCATTCATGCCCTTACCTTATAATTTATTTATATAATTAAAACTTATTTATTACTTTTGTTTTATAGTAATATATTATAACATCATTATTTAGATACAAATTAAGATTTTTATTGCTTTTAAGATTTTTATTTTCCATCTATGTAAAAATAGCACAAATTAATATTATGAACCCTACCTTCCATATTTAAATTAGATACAATAATTATTTAAAATTCTAAAAGAAGAACATACTTTTATTTAAACTAATAAATGAACTTTTCTATCTTTAAGAGAGTGGGTTTCTTTTTAAATTTATAGTTTTTTTATAAGTTAGAGAATGTAGTGACACGTAGAGCATACTACTCTTGACTTTTTAGCATAAATTAAAAAAAAAGAACATAAAAACTTATTTGATCCTTACTTTTCTTATCCCATGTCATATTTACTATATTACTATGCCCTTGATTCCCTTAAGTACGTGTACATCCATTCAAAACTGGTTTGACAAAAGAAAACTGTTTTTTTTTCAAATCCATATTAAATTGGATAGGAGGAATTCGTTTTAAGTTTTATCTTGCCTTAATTTTGGATGCTCATTTAACATCTAATCCTAAACGAATTCCCAATCTCTTTACCCATGTACTCATTCAACATGAAATAGTGAAAGGTAGCTGCAATGGGAGAGATGGAATGCGGCGGGTAATATTAACAGGAATGCTAAGTTACATACATTAATGCAAGGTAATTCTATTGCAGAAACAAAAATGTGATGCCCGAGCCCTATCATTATTGTTGGGGTATGGTGTTGTACACCATTGCATAAAATGTTTTATTCTATTATTGTAATTAAATAATTATTTAATTGTGATGCACCTTGGTGGTGTGGATAATCACACTAGGTAATTATTTGGTCCCATGTAATGATTGTATTGTAATATTGTATTACTATTTGTAGAAGACATGTGGTAGTAATTTAATATTGGGGAATTAAATATTGTAACAGCTTAGTACCCAATATTAAATAAGGGGTCAGTGGTTTTGTATTCACATGGTTTTGTGGTACATGGTTTTACCTTACCACCAGTTGTATTTGTGTGAGCTTGTGTCTATAAAAGAAAACACAATGTAGTGGTTTTTAGGTTGGGGGTGAATAGGCTGAGCAGGTTGGTTGTGATTATTGAGTCTTCTTGAAGAGTGAATTTGTGAAGCATGGCATGGGATGTGTGGATTCATGCTTGGACACATGAAAGTGCATTGGAGGGCTTGATATTTCAGAGGTATTCATTGTAACTCTTGTATTTACTTATGGCTGATTAATATGATGGAGTATGGATGCTTTTGGAGGCTGGGTTTTTCCCTTTTGAGGGTTTTCCCAGGGTAAATCTTGTGTTATCTCGTGGCTTGTCTATTTGATCTTTGTATTTGGCAAACTTGTATGCATGTTAATCTCTCTTGGGTTATGTGGGAAATGATTTGTGATTCTGGGTTTGACTGCTATATTTCCTTTCAATTATCAGCCCAAAATAAATAGCAGAGTTAATTGAAACTTGTGTTGATCCTCTTATGGCTACAGCCAAAATACTAGAGTTAATGTAATATGATTTCAGACTACTCTAAAATAAATTTGTAATCCAAGTATTCTTAAAATAGAAGCAATTTAATACCGATCCTTCATCTGGATTTAGAGACACCATGTTGAGGCAACAACTTCACATGCATCAAGGATTCAACTGAATAGTGAAGAAAGTTAATGACAATCAAGGCCCCCATTATAGTTTATCAAGATTCAAAGTAATGTAATCATATCCAGTAGGATTATATGCTAAGTTGTGTGTGCTCAAACTGAATTGAAAATATTCTTATTGATTGAGAAGAAAGTAATTTGGATTTGCAGGATCACTGAATTGGTGAAGCATACACAAGGAACGTGAAATGTTTGATAGAATGCCTCAGAGAAAAAAAGAAGCGAGACAAGTATGAAGGACTATGGTTGGAGGTCTATAGAGTCACCCAAATATTTTGTTCCTTCCATCTAGGACGTCGTGAAACACACCCATGGTCAAGACAAAAACACACGAATTTACTTCAAAGATTCTACCCATGCATTTGAACTTCACCTCAACTTTTGAACACTCTGTGTATTCCACCAGCGTTAGCCTCATGGAATGCAATTGATTGTAGGATATGCACAAAATGGATTATTGAAGAGGGCTTTAAAATAAACTTTCAAGAAATGAGACGGTGCTCATGATACACTATTTGATCTAACAAATATAGCTCATTGTCATTGAATTCAATAAACATGAAATGAACTTAAGCCCTATTACAAACTCTAGTATAGGGCCCTAATTTTTTGTTACGGAAACAAATTCCTGATTAGATTGAAGGGAAGTGAATCCATATTATAAATTTCCTTTATTTTCTTAAGCTATAAAACTGGAAATCTCATCTATATTTTTATTTTTTTATACTAAAAGACAATAGAATGATGCAAATTGTTGGTTGTTAATAAGGTAGGTGTAAAGCCAAATTCTGCAACATTTTCCAACGTCCTCCCTGCCTATAATAAAATGAGAGCTTTGGAGCAAGGTATGTACATCCATCAAAGAATAATGGAAGGCGGATTTTTTTTTTATATATATTATCATTGGAATGTTTTGGTAGACATACATATAAAATGTGGAAAGATAGACAAGGTGAGTGAACTGTTGGCAGAATGGCTCAAAGAAACTGTGGACTCATGGAGTGCGATAATTTCCAAATATGCAAAGAATGACTGACAGGAAAGAATTTTTCCTGGAAATATCCTCTCCTTGCACAGGGCACCCTTTATCTCTGCGCATGCCTAACTCGGTCTACCTACGTGCATGAATCCATGGCTGCAACTTGAACTTGGAATGGGTGAATCGCATCACAGCCACCCCTTCTCCTCTGAATCAATCCTTCAATGTAAACTTTCTCAGCTTTCCTTTCGAACGCCTCTCTCCAAGGTCTCCATTACACACAACAAAACATAGAATGAGAGGCACAAAACAAAGCAGGATTTGGAGCACTGCTGAAACATAGGCTGGAGCGTTTCATTTATAGATGAATTTGCAATAAATAAAATATAAACTTTAGCAAGAAGTTATATGCACCATTTATTTGGGATGGTGAAATAGAACATCATGTGAATAGCATGGATGTGGTAGGGTGGTGAAAGTCGGCTGAATGTGGCACATGGTCTGCTTGGAGATGACATGGATAGCCATTAATTTATTATTCGAACAACTAGTTTGAAATCTCACCACAACGACAGGGAATAGTTGACCACTTATGGAAAGAGGAGCCTCCTTTATGTAATAAGCAAGAACATTGTCGAACACCAAAACTCCACCACTAGCCGTATCAGCAATGTATTTTAAATTTTTTGTTGCATATTGAACACCTTCCAATATTGGACCATAAATGCATCCCTATAGCCTCAATCAACTCCGAATGAGAAGGGAGTGGCTGATCCTCTCTCCCTTTTCTTTCTGAATAGACCATCCATTAATACCTTTCAATTTGATTCCCAAGAAATTTCCTACCTCCCCTTGAAAGATGGTAACGTCGGTTACAAGAGGCATTTAATTCATGTCTATCCTCAACTTCCTCCCTTTTCAAATTGTTCGTAAAGAATGTTCTCTCAAATTGAATTAGTATGATGATTATATAATAACTCATTATTGATTTAGACTAAAATATTCAACGTCGATTGATCACCTTCAATTTAATTAAATCATTGTTAATGCAATAAATTCCCAGCTTATTACAAAAATTAAGGAGTAATATTATATTTATTCAATATAAAGGAATATCACATCATGACAATGTAACAATAATAATTCATGTTAATAATCTAATAAAGAGATAACCAAATTTGAACATAAGGGTTATAACGACAATAACTTCTTGTCATTAATACTTCAGTATCTCAAATGGTTATTTTATAAGTAGAAGGTGGAAATCAAAAAATTTAATTCCTAATTCCTTCATAAATAATAATTCATAGTTGGCCTATTAAAGCAATAATTTCTAGTTGATCACTTCAAAAGCAATAAAGAAAAATCATTGCTAACTTTGCCCTCAATCAATGCCATTAATTCCTTTAACCCTTTTTTTATTCTTTATTTACACAAATACTAAAGATTAATAAATGATCTAAATAATACATTTTCCAACAATAGTGACAAGTCATTTACACATTCAAAAGCAGGGTTGTGACACTGGGTGTTGACACTAATTATGGATTTGCTTTGGTGATTGTGGAAGTGTGGCATAGTGTATATGTATGCTTTGGGTCTAAGTTAAGATGTGGTGTGGTCCATTTTTATTCCTTTCCACTGTAGAAATTCTTAGTGTTGACCTAATTTGAATTTGCATGGTTGAGGCACATAGCCAGCCTTGGAGAATGTTTCCAAGGTTAAGGAAATTATAAATAAGAGTTGTGTTGATGGAGAATTGTGTGAGCTATGTGTGAGGAAAATTGGAGAGTTGTGAAGTGTGAATTTGTGAAGTGCAGTGTGAGCTTTAATGAGTCAGACTACTAGAAGTAGTGAGAAGAAGGTTTCTACAATATTTAGATGTCTATGAGTGTTTTTGTGATGCTATAATAGGATTTTCTATTGCATTGAGATGGATTTATCATTGGAATATTCTTTTTTTTTCTTCTGTAATCTAGTAGTGATCCAATCTTTCTTTTGGGTAGTGAGCCCTACGGTAGTGAGCCTTTTGTATTCAGCATTGTAACTAATTTATATTGTGAACTAATCCTCACCATGGTTTTTTCCTTCTTGGGTTTTCCACATAAATCTAGTGTTCTATTGTGTATTGTGTTGATGTGCTTCAATTTTTGTTATTTTCTTTCATGCTAAATCATTCTAACAAATTAAGGGTTAATAATTTGATGTGGATTTGAATGTTATTGAGGGTTTTTTATGTTTTAATGTAGAAATAATTCATCACCCCTCTCAGTTTTCTTCTGTGCATTCAACATGATGATGTTGCTAAATTTACCTGGATTTATTTTTTGAAACATAAATCTAAATTTTTCACTAAGCTTAAGAAATTTAAAGTCTTATTGAAAATAAATTGAATTGTAAGAAAAACATTTTGATATCACAAAATTGATGGGAATAAAATTCCAAGGAATTTGATGAGTTTTATAAGAATTTGGTTATTTTTAGGTAGAATACTACTTTGTATGCTCCTCAAAAAAATGTTATGGTAGAAAGAACACATTAAAAAATAATAGAAAGAGCTATAAGTGTGTTAATTTATTCACATTTAAATAAAATTCCTTGGGAAGAAGTTGTGAGTACAAATTTTCACTTGTTAAATAGATATCCTTGTAAGGATCTTGATTAAACATCTTATGAAGTGTGCATAAGTAAGAAATATTAGATATTTCACATTTAATGGTTTTTGTTTATGAGGCTTATTTTCATGTGCCTAACAAATAATTATCTAAGTTGGATCCAAAAGATGAAAGGTGTATTTTCATTGGATATGGAAAGAATGTTAAATTTTATAAAATTATGAATCAATTAATATAGAATATTATATAACAAGATATGTTATTTTTCAAGTAACTTAGAGCTATCCATAACCCTAAATATCGAAAAGATAAAGAAAAGGAAAGGAGAGTGCACTTTGAGACTAAGTGAGAAGATGAACCTTGAGAAGAATAATGAGATGGATTTGGGGGTGAGGAGGAAGAAAAATGGGGTTTAGATGAAGGTTATTCAAAAAATGAAGAGCTTAGGGAAGATAACCAACAAGAAGTTGAGAAAAAACAAGAACAAGAAAATGCCCACACTCTTATTCTCAAAAAGATACACAAGAAAAAAATATATAGTTGATAGGTATAATCCACTATATTTTTATTTTTATTTATATTTATATTTTTATACACCTAAAATCAGTCATCACATTTAATTAATTAAATACTAGCTATTTAATTAATGTTTCAACTATACGTATAAATAAATTCTCAATTTATTTATATTGTTCATTTTCTAAATTCTCCAAATCTAAAACATATTCTTCTAAATTAATTAAATCAACAAATTTCCATAAGCTTGTTTTATTTAATTAATCTTCACTAATCTTGATTAGGAATTTGAGCAAATGTCTACAAATTTTTGTGCCACCTCACCAAGGTCACATGAACTTAAATAACTCTAATTTTTAATTAGAATTATCTTCAACTCATTTTAAAAAGCACATGGCTCATTCCTCACACATTTCCACAAATTTCAAAAGCACATGGTATTTTCTTCCCACACTTGAGTCTTCCATCCAAATGGCATGTTGTCTTTGGTCAAGGGGACAACATCTTGATTCTCTCCATCTCCACCATACTTTCCTGTTTGAATTTGGACCCTCGATTATTTCCACCTCACTATATGCTTGGAAAAGGCTATAAATACAACCCTTGGTCATACCATTTGTATTCACATGTTGAATAGAGTTATTATGCAGGTTTATTGTTGGAGATTTGGATCATTTTGGAGTCTTATAGTTACATATAACTTCATGTTTTGCTTTTCATTTACATCTTAGCTTTAAATCTTGCTTCATAGTTGCATTTTATGTCTCATCTTGCATCATAGTTCCATTTTAGATTAGTTCATTTTTAGTTTGCATTTGAGCATATGTAGAATCATATATAGATCATTCTAGTTCAATACCATAGCATCCACCTCCACTTGTTCATTTATAACACTCTCCATTATCATTTCAATAACATATTTTCATATAGGAAATGCATTAGTTTGCATACTAAATATCAAATGTCATTTCCTAAGTTGTCATTTTAACAACCATTGTGCACATAGAAATTTGAGCTCCAAATGGTTTAATAAATCGTTAGGAATAGACAACAATGAAAAATTCTCAAAAGATTTGTTGAAATTTATAAATAGAGTATTTAACTTAATTGCAAATCTTTGATTTAAATCATTTCATTAAGGTTTGTGTTGATATTAACTTTACACATTTCACACACACACACAATATTTATTTTATTAAGTGATAACAATGAACTTGTATATGAAATGTGGGATGGATACTATCATATGACTTAGGACATAGAGTACACCCACTTTCTACCTACTACATTCAAGGGTAACCCTAGAGATATCAGTGCAAAAGAGAAAGAGATCTTGCAATAGGGATGTCCTAGGAGCTAAATGGAAACTAAAAAGGAGTTCACTATCAATTTTAGACTTGGAAAAGACAATGAAATGCAAGATAAAATGAAAAACCATAATATGATGCAAACTTGGTTTAAATGACCAAGAAATGCAAGTGAAAAAAATAGAAAGTTGCAAAACATAATGTGTGCGCATGAAAACTTGTAGATACTTGAATGGTGACTAGAAATTCTACAAATCCTAAAATTTTGGCTTACTATGACTCATTCACCAATCTAGGTGAATCAGTCCCAGATCTGGGTTTTTGTACAAGAATAGGTTTCTAGAAAATGGGTTTTTATAGGTTTCTGAATCTATAAAAATCTTTAAAAAACACCTATTGTGAGACTCGTTCTCCACTGTGGTGAATCATTCTCATTCTTCTTTTTTGAGAATTTAAAGTCTGAATCTATTCTTCTCAATTTGCTCAATTTGCTTCTCCAGGTTTTTGGATTTGAAACTCTGATTTTAGGGTTGTAGGTGACCTTTTAGTGAGGATTACAACCTTGCAAATGGGGAGGTAATTTTCCCCAAGCTTATAACCTAATCTTCAATTATCTTCAATTCCTCAAAGCACCTAGATCGACAAATCACACAAAGAAAGAGAGGAAAAGTGTTGATTGTTAGGGAATAGGGATTTTCCTTCATCAAACCCCTTGTACATGATTAAACCAAATGATGAGTCAATGAAATGAAGGCATGAAAAATTACATAAATAACATGAATCATGGACAATAATACCTTGAATGATGTCTTGTAAGTCTGAAACTCAACATGAAGGATGTAGATCTTGATCTTGACAATAGGAGTAGAATAACGCTTTATCTTTGATCTTCATTGCTACATCACAACACTAGGTCAATAACATGTTTGATGCTTTCAATATACATGGAATGATGATGGATCTTGAATTGCTACAACAATTGATGAAGAATTATGCCCTTGAATACCTTAAAAATGATCTTGAATGCTATCTTGATGATATTGTGAAGTCTTGGAATGTTTAACTCTTTCTTGTGTAAAATATTGATTTGAAAGCTTGATTATATAGTAAATGCACTCAAATGACCATTTATTTGATCCCAAAGGCCCCATAGAGGAAATTTGAACTTAAAACCAAATTTTCCCACTTAAAACCTCAAAATAGGACAAATGGGACTCATTCGCCATTTGTGGTGAATGGGTCCCACAGGTCCTATTTTGACTGCTAAAGTGTATGAGGATGCATAAATTAAGTTTATATGTTGATATCGTTGGGTTTTTTATTTATCAAAATATGCCTTTGGATGCATAATATGAGGTCATAGGGGCCTATTAATATGATACAAAGGTTGTAAATGCAAGAGGTCCCAATGTTCAATGTGAAAGTGTAAATAAATACATTTTACAACATTAAATTAAGGAAAATTTGGGTCTATTTAGCTGAAAAGGTCCCTAAATCTCATATGAATGTGTAAAACTACAACACTAGATTAGGTACACCTTAGTTGACAAACCTCCTAGATTCAATGTGAAAGTGTAAATAAATACACTTTACAACACTAAATTAAGGTAGAGTTTGATTTATTCAAATTAGGCCCAAGACCTAATGTGGATGTGTGAAACACATCACAACACTAGATCAAGGTGATATCAAGTCCAATTTATCATTAATTATCCCAAATCAAGCAAGGAAAAGAAACACTTTTTATGTTACCACATTTAGCCCGCACTTTAGTGAGAGGATGACCATGCTTCAAACTCACACTAAAGTAGACATTCAATAGGGTTCCAAGTGTACCAATGCAAATGGTCTAAGATAAAAAATATTGAGGAGATGGTCAAGCTCCAAGATCCAAGATGCTAAGTCAAATCAACATGAGCACAAAAGGAAACAAACAAGGTGTATGATATACAACATCAAGATACACAAATATGTAATCTCAATAACTAAAAGAAAGAAAATAAATAAATAAAAATGAGGTGGATCAAGCTTTGACTATTTTTCCAACACGATGTGGATCAGATCTAGGCTATTTGTTTGAAAAATATATGCTCACTTTGAAGCAACACAACTCTTGGTTGTCCACTGGGTGAGTAATCCAAGAAGGTGAGACACATATGGCCAATATGCACTCACACACATACATGAGTGGCTAAGGTAAAGTCATGCCCTCATTCAGCTTCCCATCAAACCATACCAAAGTTATACCTCCTAATAAATTTGATAAGGTGCAATGAAAAAATGATCTTTGAGCTTCATGAGACAAGCAAACTTTGTATGCTTGGTGCTCATGAACAAACAAGATGGCTCCATAAGCATGCAAGGTGGCCATATAACAATTGTTGTAAATGTGAAATAGTGTATGGTATGTTCAAAATGATTTTGCTTAGTTCATGCAAGGTATCTTCTTAGGTAACATAATTTCTAATGTCTCCAAGAGAGGAAATGTCAAAGAAATATCACGCTCTTCGAGGAAATCAATGCATCACAAGAAAAAGAAAATCATACATTAAAATATGAGTTTCATTGTATTCCCCCACTTTAAAGCAGTTGCTAACACCATTACTATGAGCAATTTCTTTAAAGTAGAAGAAGATATGAGAGCTTATTCAGAATACCCTATGCCAAGTCATATGTTTCCAAAATTCAAGTACATCATGAATAAGTATGTCACATGCGAGTCATTATTAAGGCATTTCCTCCACATCCCAAGCTTGCTCTTATATATACATTAAAGGTGGTCAACTAGCCAAAAGAGACAACAACAAGTGACATATGAGGACAAGGGTGCCTAACCCCTTGCCCCCACTTAGTACATGACAAGGGTGAGCTAAATAGGATGAAATAAGTTTTAATTAGAGGAACTAGGTGCTTCAACACAAGGAAGAGAACAACAGTCCCTAAGATGTTGAATTATGTTACTTAAAGCCTTACATTCATTAGTAGCATGACTATGAACACTATGATATGCACAAAATGAACTCTTGTAGTATAATTTATTTCATGTTCTTGTAGGGAGAGATATCAAGTTCAGTCTTGGAGGAGTCTCAACAAGATACCGTCTTGATCAAAAGAAGATTTTCTTTTATTTTGTGACTAAGATATCTCATTCTTAGATGTGCAAGGTGTCATACTTACACAAGACTATTTAGATTGCAAGACTTTATAATCTTCTTTAAAGGAAGGAGTAAAATCTATCAAATTCGAATCATAAGTGTTTTATGTGATGAAATTAATGTTAAGTGGAGATTTCTTTGTTTCTTTCATTTTTTTCAAAGGATAACCATCAAGACCACTGGTGTCTATCAGTTTAGGATTCACTAATGTTAAAGTCGGCTTAGAAGGATCTTTTGTAATAGTGCTGAAATTAAGTGAAGGCTTGTTTGATGGTTTGATTTCTATCAAATGAAAATAACCAAGACCACAAGTTGTTTCTTGTGTGTTAGGCTCTATAGGGACACAAATAACTTGTTCTCTAGCACCACATCATTTTCCACTATAACCAAGTTGTTTCATAAGTTCATAACCTTTCCCATAAAGATTCTTCATCTCTTTTCGATTTAGTGGTTGTTGATAATCAACTTCATCAAAGTTTGTTGTGCAATTTGTTGTCTTTTGTTCTAAAGTGGTTGAGGTGGACGCTTTCGAAGGGTTGTGTGAATTTTGTGTTGACATTAACACTTTTTTTCCCCTTTTTCAGAGTCTTTGTTTATGATCTTGTACCCTCCCATGAATGTTGGTGTGAAATCTAAGGAACCCCAATCATCTTCTAATAACTTCATGACTTTCTTAATGTGTTTTTCTTTGTCTTCTTGTTGTATGGGTTCTACTTGTGTATTTGGTGTTAATTTTTTCAAAGTATTTTCTTTATTTTTAGATATGTTTAAACAACTGTTTGGGTTAGGGTCAGCTTCAAGTGTGCACACTTTTTTTTTGTAGACATACTTCATTACTCAATGAAGAGTAGAAGACACCCCTTTTATAGCATGAATCCATGGTTTTTCTAAAAGGAGATTGTATGAAAGATCATGAGGCATAACATGGATCAATGTTTCTAATGTGGCCTTTTCATCTTTAATAGGAAAATTTAGCACACCAAGTGGTTGTTTTCCTACATTATCAAATCCCTTAATAGATAAAGAATCGGATTGAAGTTCTTATTTATCCACACCAAGCCTATCCAAAAGGTTTATACTACACACATTAAGGGTAGAGCCATTATCAACAAGGGTTTGGTTTATCCCTATTCTTTTATATTTAACTAATACCATGAAAGCCTCATTTTGTTTTTGCACTTCCAAAGAAGGGAGTTCACTTTGGTGGAAAACAATGTTAGCATTTATTCCTTGAATCATGGCTACTATGCCATTTGGTTGCACATTGGAAGGGATGGGAATTTTTGGTAAATCACTCTGAATCATGTTAAGATAGTGAGGGGATGCTTGAATAAGGTCCCACAATGATATCTTAGCAGGCATATTCTTTATTTGTTCAACAAGATCATACTCCTTTCCACTTTGTGTAGGAAAATTAGGGGGACTAGGCAAGATAGAAATTAGGCAAAGGTAAGGTTGTTGAAGGTGTTTTTTTCGTTGTGGATTGTTTCTAGTGTTATATGTATGACCAATAGTATTATGAATTGGCTGTTACAAAAAATTATCCTTAGGTAGGTAAAGGATAAGTTCAGACCTGTTTGTTTTGTGTTTTTTGTTTGTGTGATGGTGGGTAAAGAATTAGAGGATTCTTAGGATGTCCCACAATTTATGTAGGAGGTCCATTAATTTGAGGGGATATAATGGAAACTTGTGCATTCATAAGCTCATTGGTCTTGGTTTGATGTATTGCTAATAAAGGGAAATCTAGAATCACCTTTTCACCATTCTCTAAGGAAGCCAAAATGTTGTCATTTTCTTCCACCATGATATCTTCCCTAAGGGAAAGTTGTTAGGATAACTGAAAATAAAATGTTCTTGGCATTCAAATATTGGTTCTTCCAAAATGAATTCATCACAATTAGGGAAAAATTAAATGGTTAAATTGTCTTTCTCAATAAGGGTTTCTCTAGGTGCATGGGGAAAACCAAGATTTTCATGAATTTCATTGATCAAAGTATCCTCTTCACAACTAGGAGAGATACTAGGAGAAGAACAAGTATGATTTTCATGATCATTTTTTATTTCATTCCATTGTTCCCTAATGTTTTCCAAAATAGGATAGGTAGGGGAATGATCATAAACATGATTGTTATAGAATTTAAAGGTTTTATCATCTAACACAAACATGTCCTCATCATTTACAATCTCATCCTCTTCCACTAAATCATTCTCAGAAGCAAAGGGAGAGTGGAGGCTAGGTAAGGTGACATTTAGAAATGTTTCTATGATGTCATTCTCTTGTGATAAAATATCTTCCAATGTAGGAGATTTTATAGAAGAGGACCTTTCAACAATGTCATGATTCTCAATAAGTGTATCTTCTAACACTGAAATACATGTGTTACATGTAGGAGAGGTATTAGGAGAAGAGCAACTATGATCATCAAGATTGTATATATTTTCATCTTCTTCTATAACATCATTCCCACAAATAGGAGAGATAAGTGGAGGTGTAGGTTTAAGGCAAGCATCACCATTTTCCCTCTCTTGTGTTAAGAGAATCTCATAACTAGGGAATGCATTGAATGAATGACTAACATGCTTATTAACTAAATTTTTCTTTGCAAACTTGGAAAAGATCAAAAATAAAATTTTTGAACAATAATCTATGCAAACTTAAAATAAAATGTAAAGACTTAGAATGAAATGCAATTTTTAGATTTCAAACAAGGTAATTTAGTGATTAAACTATTCAATGATTTCAAAATGAAATGTTGTAAATGAAAATTTGGAATTTAAGCAATGCATGTGATAGACCAATTTAAGATATATTTGGTGAAATGCATGTAACAAAAACTCTACCAATTGAAATAGCTAACCAATGACAGCAAACAAAAGTGTAAAAGTAAGGTTTTTAATGTTGTAAAAGGCAGTTTCAAATGTGTATTGGGACTGATTCGCCCAAGGTGGTGAATGAGTCTTAATAGGGATTTTTTCAAAAATTTCAATTAATTTTTATGCTTTTTATGTTGTATAATTTGTAAACTAAGTGAAAATGCAGTTTTCAAATGATTTTCAATGATTTGAGATGCAAAAGTTCAACCTACATGCACTTTCACTAATGCAAAATTTAGAAACCATAGATGCAAATTAACTAATGCAAACCCTAATGGAAAGTCAATCCAAGCTAGATCTAGGATGATGATGGAATCAAAATCAGTAAAGACGGTATTCTAAATGCAAGTTCACAAAAATGTGGTCTATGAAATGTGGGATGAATGTTATCATATGACTTAGGACATAGAACATACCCACTTTCTACCTACTACATTCAAGGGTAAGCCTAGAGATCTCAATGCAAAAGAGAAAGATATCTTACAATAGGGATGTCCTAGGAGCTAAATGGAAACTAAAAATGGGTTCACCATCAAGTTTAGACTTGGAAAAGAAGATGAAATGCAAGATGAAATGAAAAACCCTAATATGGTGCAAAACATGATTTAAATGACCTAGAAATACAAGTATAAAAAATAAAAAAAGTTGCAAAAAAAAATTTGTGCACCTAGAAACTTGTAGAGACCTGAATGGGGATTGAAAATTTTGCAAATACCAAAATTTTGGCCTACTAGGACTTATTTTCCAATCTAGGTGAATCAGTTCGAGATCTAGGTTTTTGTATAGGAACAAGTTTCTAGAAAATGGGTATCTGAATCTACAAAAATCACTAGAAAATACCTATAGTGGGACTCATTCCTCACTTGTGGTGAATCATTCCCATTTCACTTTTTCAAGAATTCAAAGTTTGAATATGTTCTTAATAGTTTGCTCAATCTGCTTCTCTAGGATTCTGGATCTGAAACTCTAATTACAGGGTTGTAGGTGACATTTTAGTGAAGATTACAACCTTGCAAATGGGGAGACAAATTTCTCCAAGCTTCTAACCTAATCTTCAATGATCTTCAAATCCTCAAAGCATCTAGATATTCAAATCACACAAAGAAAGAGAAAAAAAAATTGATTGTTAGGGAATAGGGGTTTACCTTGGTCAAACCCCTTGTAGGTAATTAAACTAGATGATGAGAAAATGAAATGAAGGCATGAAACATGAAACAAACAACATGAATCAAGAAAAATAATACCTTGAATGATTTCTTGTAAGTATGCAACTCAACATGGGGCCATGAATGATGTAGATCTTGATCTTGACAATAGGAGTAGAATAATGCTTGATCTTGGATCTTCAATGCTACGTCACAACACTAGCTCAATAACATGTTTGATGCTTGATACTATTGACATGATGATGGATCTTTATTTTATGTAACAATTGCTGAAATTTTTTTCCCTTGAATGCCTTAAAAATTATCTTGAATGTTATCTTGATGATCTTGTGAAATCTTGGAATGCTTGAATCTTGCTTGCTTGACTTGATATCATGAATGCTTATGTCAAATAATGATTTGAAAGCTTTTTTATATAGTAAATACACTCAAATGACTGTTTATTTGATTCCTAAGGATGACATAGAAGAAATTTTAACTTAAAACCAAAATTTCCCACTTAAAACCTCAAAGATAGGCCAAATGGGACTCATTCACCATTTGTGGTGAATGGATACCACTTAGATGGGACTCATTCACAAAAAGTGGTGAATGGGTCCCATAGGGCATATTTTGACTGCTAAATTGTTGAGGAATGCATAAATTAAGTGAAAATTTTAAATGCATTTTAAATGAAATATCTAGATGAAACAAGGGATATATTGGAAATGCAAATAAGAAGAGATTGTATAAACACATTTTTTTCTATCATAAAGTAAGCATGTTAATGTTGTATGTAATAGATTCATTATATATGATTGTAAACCAATTAAAATTCCTTTACTAGTTGGAACTAATATTTCACTAGATATATTTCCTTAGAGTGAAGATGATATTTATGATATTTATAATGTATGATATGCTTGTGATTGTTGAAAAAAAGATGGAACTAAGATGCAATATTTAATTATCTATGTGTATATTCAAATATGAAAATAAGATTACCAAATATGATTATATGTATATGATGAAACATTCACCATAACACAAAAATCAATAAACAAATATGACTCTATATTTACGTGGAGAAACCCTTTTGGGAAAAAACTCACACAAGGAAAGAGGGAAAGTATATTATTTATTTTCACAAGAGAGATACACCCCATTACACTTTCTTCTTGATCTCTTACAACCCAAAAGATTCCATACATATGCAAATAACTCAAGATGATACTACCATCTCAAGGATCCAATTTATAGAACTTGTGGGAGGGAAAAGAATCATAAACTAAAATAAGAGGTGCCAAAACCACTTGAAAAAACCCATGCCCAATCCTTAGAATACCAATAGTCATGATAATAAATAAATTAACATGCTTAAGCTTTAACATGTGCACCTAACCCATATCACCTTCAATTTTTTCCATTCAAGATGTTCTTGTGACTGTTCAACTTCCAAGTGGAACACTAATGGACACCTATTTCCCATTAAAATTGGGAGCCCCACAAAAGACTCCTCATATTCCCAATGTGGATGCCTAAGAGGGATAATTTATCCTATAGTGAAATGTAAAATCCACCAATATTAAATTCCCTATTGAAAATGCAATTATAATATGCCAATTTTAAATACACTTCTCTTATGTCCCCTAAGACACTTTACAAGAAACATGGGGACATAAAAAGTGACATAGGTTTGAAATTTTAATATAACCTAACCTATAAGTCTCCCACTTCAAATTATACATTGAAATTACATCCAAGAGATACAAATATTAAATCAAGTGTAGTGATTAAGACCCATGGCCTTCTTGCACCAAGCTAAGTTTTTCATGGTCCCTGACTTCATAAGAGAATCCATAACATTATCCAAAGTGTCAACCTTATCAATCAACACCTTACCATTCTCAACCATTTATCACATAGATTTATTCTAAAAATCAAATTCTTAGTATGAGAATAATATAAATGATTTTTAGCCAACTAAATAACACTATGACTGACACATCTAATCTTCACTATATTGAAATAAAAACCAATGCCATTTCAAGTCTCTATAACCATACCACCTCCTTAGAGGTATTTTTAATATCCATACACTCTAATTTATTGGTGTATAATATAATTTTTGGCAGCCTCATACTCATCCAACTCACTGCACTTCTAAACAAAGTAAACACATAACCGCTAGTGAACCTTCAACTATCCAAGTCATCTGCCCAATCTACATCAACAAAACCTTATATGTCCAATGAATTAACCACATCATAAAATAAAAACTTGAAGTACCACAAAAATATCTAAACACCCTATTAACAAAATTTCAATTCTCTTTACCAAGGTTAGACATAAATGAAAGGAAGTCAAGTAAGAAGAAACAACTTTCTACACTAATCAAGTAGAGGAGAATTACAAAGAAAATCTTCAAACACCTTATTTAGTTTTAGAAATAGAAACACATATAGAGAATATAAGGTAGAAAAACAAGAACACATAAAACATTAACACCATATTTATGTGTGGAAAACCCTTTCACTTAAAAAACCCCACCCTCCAAAAGCACAATAGTACTATATTATCTAAAATAAATATTACAAGGTAGATATAAGTAGAAATATTCTTCAATAAGTGTTTTAAAACAAAAAATTGTTTTGGAGTGAATCTAGTAGCACTTTGTTACCTGTAAACAAACTATACATTCTAAAATACAAGTCATACAATATATAGATAATACAAACCAAGAGAAGCATCTAGAAGAGGATATGCATCCAAAACCACATGGCACAATATCCCATATTCTACCATGGCACAAAATCCCTTCCAAGCCATGTGGATTTGGACTCCCATCCTTTTCTAAATTCACCTTTCCATATTCTACCATATCATGAACAAAATGATACTGAACATCAATGTGCTTTGTTCTAGCATGGAAGGTAGGATTCTTTGCAAAGAAAATGCAATTGTGACTATCACAAAAAACAATAATCTATTCTACATCTAAACCAATATCAGAACATAATATTTTAATCCAAATGGATTCATTACAAGCATGAGTGGCTGCCATGTACTCTACTTCTATTATGGAAAAAGCAACTATAATCTACCGCTTAATCATCTAATTGATAGCACCACCAAACATCAAAAATACATAACCACTAATGGATCTTCTATTGTCAATGACGCCTACCCAATATAAATCCACATATCCATGAATACTCATAGAATTATGAGGTATAGTAGGATAACTATGAAAACACAAGGCATACTTGGAAGTACCTTGTAAATATCTCAACACTCTCTTAACTATATCCCAATGTACTTATTCAAGATTAGCCATAAAATGACTAAGAACTCCCACTGCTTGAGCAATGTCTACTCTCATACACACCATAAAATACACTAGACTTCCAACTACACTTACATATGGTACTCTAGTCATGTCCTCTATCTCAGTAGGATATTTCAGACAATCATTCATAGAAAGCTTCATCCCTTGCATCACAATAAAAACTAACTGTCTACAATCCACCATGTTGAATCTCTCTAGCATTAAGTTCACATACTTGATTTGGATTAACTAAGGCTTTATGTTATCTCTATTTCTCATGATCTCCATTCCTAAGATGTACCTAGTTGCACCTAATTCCTTCATCTCAAACTATGTTGACAACTGAAAATTCAAATCTAAAATCATACTTATGCCATTTCCAATAAACAACATATCATCTATGTATAACACAATAATGATAGCATGACCATTATAAAACTTATAATACACATAATGGTTAGATTTAGACCTCTGAAATCCCAATGAAAACATATAGGTATCAAAATTTTGGTACCACATTCTAGGATGCTATTTCAAACCTGCATTAAGAGACTTTTTCAGTTTGTAAACCAAAATTTCTTTACCTTTTTTAATAAAATTCTCTAGTTGTGACATGTAAACCTCTTCCTTCCTCTAAGTCACCATGAATGAACACTTTCTTCAAATCCATCTATTCCAATTATAAGTAATATGTTGTTGCAAGTGATAACAAGAACCAACTAGATGTTAGCTTCATAATAGGAGAGAATATCTTTCCATAATCAATTCCCTCCACCTGTAAAACCCCTTAACAACCAACTGTACCTTATACTTTTCAACACTGCCACTGGGACCACACATTTTCTTGAAAACTAATTTACAACCAATAGGTTTATGTCCAAAAAGAAAAGGTACCAGATCCCAAGTCCTTTTTTATTTAAAGTAGCCATCTCCTCGTCCATGGATTTCATCCAAGAATCTGCATCACTCAAACCCATGACCTCTCTAATAGTCCCAAGCTCGTCAATGTTAGCAATCAAACCAAAAATATAATTAGAATCCAATAATGAATAACCAAACCTTTTCAATTGTCACCTTACTCATGTATACCTCCTCAAAGGCTAAGGTTGAGGTTCTTCTTCTTCTTCAAAAATGTTAGAGCTGCTTGATCTCTCCTCATCATCGGGTCCAAGAGGAGTGCATAGTTCATCTTTATTTGGAGTAGGTGGAATCTAAACTTCCTACATCTTCTCTTTATCCTATTTCTCTGGCTACAACTCAATAGTGGAATATTTCATCTCTATAAAATTCACACTTCTACTATAGAGAACATTCTAATATTTTGGATCCCAAAGCTTGTACCCTTTCACACTGACACCATAGTCAATAAAGATACACTTAATTTCCTTGTTCTCCATCTTTGACCTCTTAATCAAAAAATGAGCATAAGCTTTGCAGCCAAATACTTTGAGATGTCTCATCAAAGGATTTTTACGAGACCATTCCTCCATGGGTGTCTTTCCAACAAGCACTGATATAGTAGATCCATTGATCAAATAACATGCAATGGCTACTACTTCAGCCCAAAACTTCTACTCAAGGCTAGCACCACTCAACATACTCCTATCCCTCTCCATAAATGTTATGTTCATTCTCTCTACAACTCCATTTTGTTGTGGAATGTATGGAGTTGTCTTATGTATTTCAATCCCATGCTCTTTATAGAACTTGTCAAACTCTACAAAATAAAACTCACCACCATTGTTAATCCTCAAAAACTTAATCTTTCTACTAGTCTAATTTTCAACCAAGGCCTTAAAATCCTTAAATTGACTAAAGAATTCATCTTTACTTCTAAGAAAATAAATGAATGTCCTTCTACTATAATCATCTATAAAAGAAACAAATATATAGATTTTGATAACAAAGGAACATTCAAAGGACCAAAAAAATCTAAATGTACAAATTCCAAGACCCTAGAAGACTTCCATAAACATAATGTTCACAAATGTTGAACTCAAGCTTACAATCTACAAGGCCTTCAACAATTCTCTTATTCTTTGGGGTTATAAGACCCTTTTGACCAATGTGATCAAGTCATTGGTGCCATTGCATTGTATTCTCTACAAGAAGGTTCATTTCTATGGAATGAGAACCCTTAGGTACCCAAAATGCATGACCATCACATTTAGCTGCAACAAACTTCTTCATTGAATAATTTGATGGTGAGGATGAATAATCTAAAGGTATCTTATTTGATTCAACATAAGAACTATTGCACTATACTAAGCATGTTTCCAGCTTGTATAGAGTACCAATTTGAACACCCTTATCCAACACCATAGATACTCTATTCATATTGCATCCTTCACCATGAAAAACAACTTTCACTCTTAAATAATACATTTTACTTACATAAAGAAAGTTTCATGCCAAACTCAAGATATGCAAGATGCCATCAATCCCCTCCACTCTTCCATCAAGAAATCTGATTTTGAATCTTCCATGTCCAATGATATTTAGGTGCCATCCTACCATTGTACTCTTTATACTTTAAAAACTAGTTTCTCTATGAGAGGTCATGTGGGAAGATGCACTTGAATATATCAACCAAACATATTCTGATGCATCTATTTCCAAGGCTACAAGAAATGCTTTTCCTTCATCTTGAGATGATTTGTCCAATTCATAATTGGAGAAAGACTTGTTTTTCTTCTTCTTCTACTTCTTGTAGTCCTTTTGAAAGTGACTAATTTCATCACAGTTCCAACATTTTTTCCTCAAAATTCTTACCTAGAGACATAGATCTCCTTGGAGACTTTGACTTTGATTTCTTTGATTTCTTCTTTTCATTCTCCTTTATTCTACCATGAACAACAAGGGCCATCTTAGTACACTTTCTCTACATCTCTTCAGATATCAACAAAGAAACCACCTCATCCATCTTGAAAGTGTTTGTTGTGCTTCCAATAGCCATCACAAGGTGATCTCATGAGTTTGGAAATGAACACAACATGAATATGAAATGGTTGTGTTCATCAATATTGTCTCCAATAGAACCCAATTGAAAAATCAACATGTTAAAGGAATTTAGGTGGTCTTCCTTGGATTCTCCATCTTCCATCTTTAAAGAATACATATTATTTCTCAAGAATAGCTTTTTTACTAGGGATTTATCCTAATTAACATCTCCAAGTTTCTTCCACAAAGAAACAATAGTCTTCTCTTCATGAACATTTAGGAGAATAAAATCAGCCAAAAAAATTCTAATCACACCATTCACTTTTCAATCCATAAGATCCCAATTTTCTTGTTTCATGCTTGATAGTTTGGTTCTAGAAATAGCAACCCATAGCTCATGATTTATGATCATATATTCCATATTGAGTTGTAAAAGCTCAAAATTACCACCATTAAACTTCTCCATCTCAATTCTTGCAGGTGTGCCTACCATTATTTTCCTACAAAAATGTCATTAAATACACCTACAAAACTCCCACTAAAACAAAGATCAACTCAAAAAACCCTTCTAACCCAACAAAGGAATCAAGTTTGGCCAGGCTTTGATACCAACTGAAAGGAAGCCAGGTAAGTATAAACAACTTCCTACACTAATCTAAGTAGGGGAGAGTTGTAGAAAAAATTCTTCAAACACCTTATTTAGTTACAAAAATAGAAAAACATGTAGAGAATAGAATGTATAACAACAAGAACATATAAAACCATGACACCAAATATACATGGGGAAAACCCTTTTGGGTAAAAAAACCCCACCCTCCAAAATCATAGTACTACTATATTATCTAAAATAAAAATTACAATGTAGCCCCAAGTACAAAGCTTCTTCAAAAAGTGTTTCAAAATAAACACTTGTTTTGGAGTGAATGTGGTAGTACTTCATTACCTGTAAACATACTATACATTATGCAATGCAAGGAATACTATATATAGAGAATACAAGCTAAGAGAAGCATCTAGAAGAGGATGGTAATCCAAATCCATAGGACACAATATCCCATGCCAAAGACATGCATTTGGACACATGTACAATATTCTCTTACACCTCTTACAACCATCATAAGATGTAATATTCTCTCTCTAAGCTATGGAACCCGAAATATGCTCATAATAGCCTATGATAGACACCTTAAAACTATCATAAAATCTGCCATAAATCTATAGTAAAATTTTCCACAAGATTCGTCATATAATTCGTAAGAGAATCCATCATAACAGACCAAAATATTCGATTCTCTTACAACATGTCATAACCCAACTTGGGAACCAACTTTCTCCATGCATAAAGAATTTTTCATAAGTCAAATATTCCAAAGTAGGACACCTCTTTCCACTTGGAATGAGGGCAATTTCCATTCACTTCCAACGAGGATGCCACCCAACCAATGGGTCCCAATTTATGACACAACACTATAGGAATTTTTAAAAAATACAAATAAATAAAATAATGCATTAAATTAAACATGTTGGGACTCTTAGGTTGAGACACCTCAATCCCAACAATAAACCTACTTAGAACTCCCAATGATTTGGCTATATCTAGTCTAGTTCAAAATATTGTATACATTAAGCTACCAACAACACTAGCATAAGGAAACATAGAAATTTCTTCAAAATTATCATCAAAATTAGGACACATATCTAAGCTTAATTTAGTACCAACCAAAAATGGAATATTAACTTGAACCATAGATTTTTGAATTCCTATGTACTTATCTAGCTCTTCTAGGGTTTGTCACCTAAAAGGAGAGAGATAGGACCCAAAATGCTAAGGGTTCATTCAAATTATGTTATGCATGATGTTTTATAAGCTAAATGAAGTAAAATAAATGCAATTAAGTGATCTGAATAAATGAATTTAAATGTAAAACCAAGATTTAAATTATGTTTGAAAACACACTGTGATATGCAAACAATGAACTAAATGGTGAGATAATGTAGAATAGGAAGAAATTAAATGAAATAGAGTGCACATGGGAAAGATTTGATGATTCTGTAATGTTGTGGATGTTGTTTGGAATTACTGAAATTTCATAGTGGGACTCATTTGCCCAGGATGGAAAATTAGTCCTGCTACTAGTGAAAAAGTGTCAAAAACTGGTTTCTGACTGTCAAGATCTGAAACCTGACAAAATTCAATTTTTCAGTCCTAAGGTGGGACTCATTTTCCACTCGTGGTTAATCAATCCTCTCCCAAAATTTTGAAAAATCAAGAGACAACTTTGCAACACCAGATCTGTAAATCTTCGATTGTCGGGTTGTCGAAGTCAATTTTGTAGGAAACGAACAAAAAACCTTCTCCAAGCTTGAAATAGACTTGATTTGATTTGAAGCACCTAGTTGACTTGATGACCAATCTTCAACACCAAGTATATTGCTAAATCTGCACACAAAATTCTGCAAACACACATGCAAGAGGGGGAAAATGGTTGAGGGTTAGCAAATAGGGGTTTGCCTTGGTCAAACCCCAATTTTGGTAATCAAACCCTTAATGAAACAATTAAATGAAAGAGGATGATAAAATAACAACATGCAAATGCTATAAACTTACCAAACCCTTGATGATGCAAATCTGAAGTATTGTCAAAGGATGCTCCAAATTGCTTGAATAATGCTTGAATTGATGTTGTAAGATGCTTGAATGCTTGAGATGTGAGATTGAATGATTGAATGAATGAGGAGATTTTAGGAGATGTAAAATGAGGTGAAAATCACTTATTTATACAATCTTGTGCCTTAGTTACCCATTCATACCTCATCACAAGCTGACATCAAGTGTTTTTGAATAAAAACCTGAAAGGAAATTTTAAATTTTTTGAATTTGTAGCCAAGGGGGACTCATTCAACACCCATGGTGAATGGGTCCCACCTAGGACCTAAAAATTGGTGTCAAGAATTATCTTGTATTTAATGTTGTTTGTTGGGATAACATTTAAAAATACACTTAATTAAAGCATGAGGGCATAAAGGGACCAAAAAAAGCATAAGAAAGGGATAAATAGTGAAGTTATGCCTAGAAAAGCATGAAATCTTGTTACAAGACTTTACAACACTTGAAAATAGGACTTGTTTAGTGATCAAAAAGTTATTTTTAGGTGAATTGTAATGAATAGAGTCTAGAAGAGTGTAGAAATGTCTTACAACACTTCACAACACCTTCACAAGACGTCATTATTTAAATTTTAGTACCTAAATATGCATGTTCAAGTCATGTTACAACATAAAATCAGAGGAAAAATAGATCAAACACTATGAAACAAGACCTAAAAGGCCATGAAAATGATAAGGGGCCATTTTTCTACTGCACATTTAGCCCCCACTTTAGTGAGAGGATTAACTTGCTTCAAACTCACACTAAAGTAGCCATGAATATCGAGAGAAGTGGTCAAATGTACTTACATTAGCAAGATGGAATGACAACAATCAAGATGGATGATCAAGCCCCAAAGATGAATATCCCATGGAAAACTAAACATAAGAATAAAGGAACAAAAAAGTGTTGAGAGAGAGAATCAGATGAAGCTTCGATTGTCTATCCAACTAGTTGTGGATTATATTTAGGATGATTGTTTGAAAAAGACAATGTGTACTCACTCTAGGGTGACATAACACATAATAGTCTACTGGGTGAGAAGGCCCAAATGTAGTCACTTTGGGGCCATGAAACTTTTGGCTATCTACGGGGTGAGAAATCACAAAAAGGTAAGATACATACGCTAGTTGGTATGCACTCACAAACACAAAGGTGGTTGTGGGGAAAAGTCATGCCACTAGGTGGCCTTCCTACTCAACCATATTAAATTTATACCTCCTGATAACTTTAACAAGGCACCACAAGGAAAAATTTCATGAAAAAATATAAGTTACCATAGTCATGCAAGTTGCATTATGCAAGGTGGAAAAAAGGTGTAAAAATGCAAAAATGTAAAAATGTGAAATGTGAAATATGTTCAAAGGAGTCTTGTTAAGTTTATTCAAGGTCAATCACTTAGGGAAAATTATGTATAATGTCTCCAAGGGAGGACCAATCAAAGAATAGTATATTCACAACTTATGGGATGTAGTGTGTCGCATCAGGCCACCAAGAGGAATGCAATATTCTAAGATAGATCAAACTTATGAAGGACATCACACCCAATTTCATCCAAAAAGTGGCGAAGGCATCACATAAATGACAAGGCTACACTACAAAAAAAGAACGCAAATGAATTAATGGTAATGTATTCCCCCCACTTTAAAGTAATTGTGACACATCGTTCTATGAGCAATTACTTTAAATTGGAAAGAGAAATGAAAAAATAAAAAAAGACACGAGAGCCAACTTGGAAAGCCCAATTCCAAGTCATATGTTTAGAAGTTAGGCTATGTCATGTTTATGAAAATGAAAAAACAAGTAAAGGGAGTTTCCCACTAGACAAGAGCACACCAAACATATAAGGGATCTATGGATTTTGGGTCAATATGTTCATTACTGCAATGTGTTGTGATTAAAGAGCTTGAAATTGTCATCATTCCCCAAAGCACATAGAACTGGAAGAATGACACAAAGAGAGTGAAAAAAAAAACAAAAAAACAAAATCCAGTTTGGGTCAACATGGAAGAGACATTATGGTCTCAACACCTTGCATCATCCCCAAAAGGAAAATGCAAGCGAAAATAAACTAAAAAGATGAAAGAAAATGAAAAATATTTTGGGTCAACATGAAGGAGACATTTTGGTCTAGATGCCTTGCATCATCCCCAAAAGGAAAACACAAGAAAAGACAAAGTAAAAAGAAAAAGGGACAGTTTGGGTCAACATGAAAGAGACATAGGGTGTCTCTATGCTTTGCATCATCCCCAAAAGGAAAAAACAAAACAAAATAGAAAAAGACAAGGATATTTTAAGTCAACATGGAAGAGACATAGGGCATCTCTATGCTTTGCATCATCCCTAAAAGGAGAACACAAAATAAAAGTGAAAAAGAAAATGCATGACAAAGAGAAGAATAGAGGTGAAAATAGAAGTGTATGAAGAGAGGGAACATGAAACACGTGATACGAGGGAAAACAATACACACACGAAAAGGAAAAAAAAAAGGAACAAGTAATGCAAATGTAAGTCAACCATTAACTAAGTTATTGGTTTCTCAATTTTAAATGGCTAAGCAAAAAAGGAATAAAATAGTTAAGAGACAAATGCAAATACATTACAAGGTCAAGGCTAATAGCTTCTTTTATCCCACAAAGTGTAAAGGAAAGAATGAGCCAAGGTGGGTGATGGGAAAGGATCATGCAATAGTGAGAATAGAGAATTCTACAACTATGGCATGATGAAGGGGTTTAGATTGTTTTAAGGTATGAAAGGGAAACAATTAGTATCAATGAAGTGATACTTATCTAGTATGTCCTTTAATGTCTGACATTCTTCTGTTCGATGTCCAAGAATACAATGATATTTACAAAATGGTATGTTAGATTATTTCGAATGAATAACCAACCTATTCATAGGAGGTAAAAGTATAAGACCTTTGTTTAAAAGTATTTGAAGTCTCATTTCTCATTTAGGTGGAGGATGTGTAGGAAACTTGAGTTTCTTCAATTTGTAAGGTCATTTTTGTTTCCTAGATTCTCCTTGTTCATGAATAGAAGGAGGAGGACCCATGGGGGTCCTAACATCCTTGTCAGTAAAAGGGGATAATGGTTGTTCATGTGGAAGGAGAATGTTTAAGTTAGGAGGATCATCAAAAACCACTATGCCATCATTTAAATCTTTGAATGTTTAAATTGTTTTCCATCAGGATGAGCAGGATCATGATATCCTAGACCCATTGTGTTTACTTCGGTTGGTTTTTGTTCAAGAATTTGATGAATGTCATGTTCATGTTTTGTGTCACAACCTTGTTTACTTAAGATAGTGAAACTTTTACCATATGTTTCTTGAAGATTGATAGGAGTGTTTGTGACTTTATGATCGTAAAGGGTTTGGAATGTGATTGTTTAGAGGAACTAGGTCCACTTGAGGAAGGAACCTTAGGTACTTGATTGATTTCAAGATGTAAATATGCAAAGTGATTAGGAGGTGTAACAGTAGGAAGATCTTGTGACTTCATGGATGGATAGAAGGTTGCATTTGCTTCTAGGTTATCAAGGTAGTCATTGTAGAACTTGTTCATGATAGCATCATCTTCTCCAATGATGTCTACTTCACAAGGAGGAAAATTATGAGGAGTTGAAGGAGCATGTGTGAATTCAAGGTCATTAGGGTCACAACCAAAGGCACAATTGGAGATGTCTACCAATGATTTTAATGAGTTCCAAAACTTATTGAAAGAAAATGCCATGATGCAAGTAAACTAAGGTACAATAAAGGATTAAAAACAAATATTATGGAAGTTAAAATAGAATTCAGGAAGAGGAAACTGTAATGCAAAAAAATGCCAAAAAGATGCCAGAAATCTTGTTTAAAAAGTGTAGAGGACTGATTCGCCCAAAGTGGCAAATGAGTCCCAGTATGATGTTTTTGTGTGTTTTTCAGAAATTTTAATGCTCTATAGAATGAAATTAAGGATACAAAATGAAAATTTTCAATATTTTAAATGATATGCAATGCAAAAATGAAATCTTAACGAAGTTTTCACTAATGCAATATGAAAAATCCTAGAATGCAAAAACAAAACAATCATCTAATTGAATGTTGATGCAATTGTAAACTAAGATGCAATATGTGAATGAAATCAGAAATGCAAGATGTTCAAAATTTGGGTTCACCAAAATGAACCATAGATTTTTGGGTACCTATGTACTTCTCTAGCTCTTCTAGGGTTTTTCACCTAAAAGGAGAGAGATAGGACCAAAAATGTTAAGGGTTCATTCAAATTATGTTATGCATGATGTTGTCTAAGCTAAATGAAGTAAACTAAATGCAATTAAGTGATCTGAATGAATGAATTTTAATGCAAAACTAAGACTTAAACTATGTTTGAAAACACGTTGTGATATGAAAACAATGAACTAAATGATGAAATAATGTAGAACTAGAAGAAATGAAATGAAATAGAGTGCACCTAGGAAAAATTTGATGATTCTGGAATGTTGTGGATGTTGTTTGGAATTACTAAAATTTCATAGTGGGATTCATTCACCCAGGGTGGCAAATTAGTCCTACTACTGGTGAAAAAGTGTCCAAAACTAGTTTCCAAACTGTCAGGATCCATTATCTAACAAAATTTAGATTTTCAGTCCTAAGGTGGGACTCATTCACCACTTGTGAAAAATCAATCCTCTCCCAAAATTCTGAAAAAGCAAGAGACAACTCTACAACACCAGATCTAGAAATATCTGATTGTCGAGTTGTCGAAGTTGGAAAAACCTTCTCCAAGCTAGAAATAGACTTGATTTGATTTGAATCACCTAGTTGACTTGTTGACCAATCTTCAACACTAGAAATCTTGTTAAATCTTCACATAAAATTCTTCAAACACACATGCAAGAGGGGAAAAATGGTTGAGGGTTAGCAAATAGGGGTTTACCTTGGTCAAACCCCACTTTTGGTAATCAAATCCTTAATGAAACAATGAAATGAAAGAGGATGATAAACTAACAACATGCAAGTTATATCACCTTACCAAACCCTTGATGATGCAATTATGAAGTAGTGTCAATGGATGCTCCAAAGTGATTGAATAATGCTTGAATTGATGTTGTAAGATGCTTGAATGCTTGAGATGTGAGATTGAATGCTTGAATGAATGAGGAGATTGTAGGAGATGTGAAATGAGGTAAAAATCACTTATTTATACAATCTTGTGCCTTAGTTACCTATTCATACATCATCATTGGCCGACATAAAGTTTTTTTGAATAAAAACCCAAAACAAAATTTTAAAATTTTTGAATTTGGAGCCAAGGGGGACTCATTAAACACCCATGGTGAATGGGTTCCACCTAGGACCTAAAAATGGGTGTCAAGAATTATCTTGTATTTAATGTTGTTTGTTGGGATAACATTCAAAAATACACTTAATTAAAGCATATGAGGGCATAAAGGGACAAAAAAAGCATAAGAAAGGGATAAATAGTGAAGTTATGCCTAGAAAAGCATGAAATCTTGTTACAAGACTCTACAACACTTGAAAATACGACTTGTTTAGTGATGAAAAAGTGATTTTTAGGTGAATTGTAATGAATAGAGTCTAGAAGAGTGTAGAAATTTTTTACAACACTTCACAACACCTTCACAAGACGTCATTATTTAAATTTTAGTACCTAAATATGTATGTTCAAGCCACGTTACAACATAAAATCAGAGAAAAATAGATCAAACGCTATGAAACAAGACCTAAAAGGCCATGAAAATGACAAGGGGCCATTTTTCTATGACACATAACTAGCTTACAATAATGCATATTAAACCTTCACAAAATTGTATCAATATACACACTCAAAATTAACCAAAGTTTTTTTGAGTGTGATACCTACTAATTTCCATCCCAAGAATATATTTTGTAGCCCCGAGGTCCTTCATAGAAAATGGGCTATAAATCTATATCTTGAGGTCACTAATCATCACCTTCTTGTTACTCATAAACAACATATCATCAATATACAAGACAATAATTAGAATATGAACATAATGATCCTCCTCACTCCTAAGGAAACCTAAATTCAATACAAAAGTATCAAAATTTTGGTACCACATCTTAGGTGATTATTTTAAAGCATATAAATATCTCTTCAACCTACAAACCAATTGTTGTTTTCCTTCCACAATAAAACTATTAGCCTGTCACATATAAATCTCCTCCTTAAGATCCCCATGGAAGAAAGTAGTTTTAACACCCATTTGATCTATCTTAAAATCACAAATAGAAACAATAGATAATAGGAATCTAATAGAAGTTAAGTTACCAACAATAGATAAAATTTCACCAAAATCAACTCCCTCTCTATGAGATTATCCCTTAGTCACTAATTTATCCTTGTACCACTCTAACTGAGTGTTTGAACCATATTTATTTTTTAAATACCCACTTGCAACTAGGCTTCCTTCCTTTGGGAAAACCAACAATATCCTAGGTGTCAAGACTATCCAAATCCATCATCTCCTCTTATATGGCCTACAACCAAGGCACACTTTTCTTCGAAGAGAGAGCCTCCCTGAAAGATCAAAGTTCATTGTTAGTACTCAAAAACTAAAATGCATAATGGTAATTTGATGGGTTATACATGTATTTTAGATTTTATTTCCTTGTGGACTTCCTAAAGGTAGGAGTAATGGTCTCTACTTGTTCTTCTTCTATGTTCTCATCATGCATATTCTCTAAACTATATGAACTCTCTTTTTCTTCTCCATCTCGAGATCCATATAATTTTTCTTCCACATATGCATCTTCTTACTTCTCAATATTTTTTTTAAACTACACTATCTTTGTCTTATCTTTCTCATTTGGTTGTTCTTCTCTTGAGTAAGCTCTAAATTCCTTTAAAATTATATCTCTAGAAAATATTATTTTATGGGTTAAAGGATTCTAAAATTTATAACCTTTAACATTCTCACCATATCCAACAAAGATACATTTGTATGATTTTATATTTAATTTAGATTGCTTCTCTTAAGACGTGCATGAAAAAAAGCCTCACAACCAAAAACCCTTAATTAAATAAATAACAAGGAGATCTATTAATTAAATAACAAGCGGTACCAACTTCTTCTACCCAAAAGTATTTATTAAGATTAGCACTATTCAACATACTCCTAGATCTTTCCATTAAGGTTTCATTCATTATTTTTTCTAAACTATTTTGTTGAGGATTATGAGGATTTATCTTTTTCAAAATAATACTTGCATGCTTACAAAATTCATCAAATTATTTGAAACAATATTCACGCCCATTTTCAAACCTCAATACTGTTATCTTATAATCTTTTTTATTTTCAACTAAGGCCTTAAATTACTTAAACTTATTAACAACATTAGATTTAGAATGTGTAAAATAAATCTAAGTGTATCTTGAGGCATCTTCAATGAAAGAGTCATAATACCAAGATTCACCCAAATATTCAATATCCATTAGTCCATATACATTCGAATGAATAAACTCTAATAATATCTTTGCTTTATTAGTTTCACTAGAATATTATTATCTATTTTGTTTTCCAAATACAAAATTTTTATGAAGATCATTTTTACCAACAGAATAGTAAAAAAATACCATCAACCAAATTTTTGTTTAGGATACTCTTAAGTCCTTTTCACCTATGTGACCCAATATATGGTGCAACATACATGTATTTTCAGTGTTAGTTACATTGTAAAAGTTAATTAAAGTAGAGGATTTTAGCATAAACAAAGTCCCTATTCGAGATCCTTTAGTTATCACCAAACTTATCAAATGTCACATTCATTGTGTTAGTAGGGCACAAGGAACAGAGTAGAAGCTACCACAACTCATCACAAATCACTTGTGAAACACCAAGCTGGCAAGGAAGATAGATTAAGGGGCACCCTACAAGCTTCATGTATCTATAATAGAATAGCCATTGACATATGTATGTAATAGATACCAAATTAAGTACGATATGATGAAATAGGAATTGAGAAAAGGACTGTAATACAAAGAAAAAACTAAGACCTACTAATGTAATGATTATGATTATGATTTTTTATATATATATATATATATATATATATATATATATATATTAAGTAAGATATGATGAAATAGGAATTGAGAAAAGGACTATAATACAAAGAAAAAACTAAGGCCTGATAATGTAATGATTATCTATGTATATATATATCTTACTTAATATATATATATATATATATTAAGTAAGATATGATGAATTAGGAATTGAGAAAAGGAATATAATACAAAGCAAAAACTAAAACCTATTAATGTAATGATTATCTATGTATATATATACATATACATGCATACATACATACATACATACATACATACATACATACATACATACTCTATATATATATATATATATATATATATATATATATATATATATATATATTAAGAGTTATATCTATTCAATGAATATATATGTTATGGATGATTGTTCTTTATGTTTGAGTTATAGATGAGTTCTTGTTAGATATAGTTCCCTACTGCACTTACTCTTTTCTATCACTATACCATCTAGGGTATAAGATAACTACATAAGGGATACCACGATACATATCTTCCAACTATAATTCCCCATTTCCTCTTGCTAGCACATTCCAAAATCACATAACTTGGACATTGAATGTAAATTTCTTGTAAGTCCTAGAATATGCAAAAAAAATTCAAGATTTTTAATCCTCCCATCATTGAAACACAACTTTACCTTTCCCATACCAATAATCCTTTTTGTGTTGTGTCACCAAGGAAAAAATATCCATATATTCTTTATAATTAGTAAATCACTCCTTGTTAGGATTCATATGATAGGAGCAGTCTGAATCAATAAGACAATAATTATCACTAATAGTGCTACTTGAAATTAAAAAAATTGAAATCATCATCGAAGGAATTTTCAATGGATGAATCAATATTATTTTCTTATTTCTACATTCCTTCTATACACTTCCTCTTTTACCACAGTTCCAACACTATACTTTTCTCTTTTGGGGGGGTTTTAAAATGTCCTTTAAACTTACCCCTCTTATTATCATCTTTAGGCCCTTTGTCTTTAGACCTATCTCACACATGCAAGGTATCTTGGGAGCCCACATTCATGGAATTTCCCATCTCCTCTAAAAGAAGTATGGAGATTATGGTGTCCATATTTCATTTTGTATTACCACTACTTTTGGCAATAATTAAATTTTCTAAAGATTCAAGAAAAGCACAAAGAAACGAGATGCATTTATCTTCATCTTCTATTTTAACATCTATAGATGCAATTTTACTTATAATTAGATTAAAATAATTAAAATGATCTGATATAGATTCACCATCTTCCATTTTTAAAGAATATAAGTTTATTTTCAAATATAGCTTGTTAGATACAATTTTAGTTTGATATATATCACCTATCTTGTTCCATAACTTATATGCAATGTCTTCAATGAAGACATTCAAAAGGAAAGGATTTGTAAGAAAAAATTAAATGGTTCCTCATGCCTTCTTGTCTAATTTTTTCTAGACTTCATCATTCATTGTAGCTGGTTTAGTTTCTTGTGGAACCAAAAATAATTGATCTCTCTTATCTAAGAGACCCTCCATCTTTAATTTCCTCATCTCATAGAGCAATCCATTGACATTATCAATAGATCCTGAAAAGAGATAGAAGCCACGACATACAATCTTCTTCATAAATCTACAATACACCACAAAAAAAAAGCTCCAACTAAAGCAAAAAGCCTCTAACACTTAAGATAAAGGCACTCCCTTCTAAAAAAAAACCATTAGATCTAATACAAAATATTAAAAAAAAGGTGGAACTAAGCTGCAATATTAAATTATGTATGTGTATTCAAATATTAAAAATAAGATTACCAAATATGATTGTAGGTATGTGATTGCACATACACAATAGTATAGAAATCAACAAATAAATATGATACCAAATAATTTATGTGGAGAAACCCTTTCCAAAGAAAAATCCACATGAGAAAAGAGGGAAAGTATATTATTTATCTACACAAGAGATCTATGCACCACAATACGCTTCCTTTATGATCTCCTACAAATCAGATGCTTTCATACACCTACAGATAACACAAGATGATACTACCATCTTGAGGCTCTAATTTATACAACTAATGCAAGAAAAAACCACAATGGTATACCAAAAAAGAGGTTCCAAAACTAATTGAAAAAACCCATCCCACTTCCTTGGAAGAATGAGCCATGATAATAAATTAGTTAATGTACACAAGTGCCTAACCCATAGCCCCTTCAAGTTTTTTCATTTAGGATGGTCCAACAATTGTTTAGCTTCTAGGTGGGACACCAATGGACACCTATTTCCCTCCAAACTTGGGAAACCCACTCAAGAATCTTCATATCCCCAATGTGGACACATAGGAAGGAGAATTTTAACTCTAGTGACATGTAACCTCCACCAACATTAAATTGTCACTTTAAAATTTAATTACAAAATTCCAATATTAAATACATTTCTCTCATATCCCCTATGAAAATTTCCAATAAATATGGAGACATAAAAATGACTTATATTTGTAAGATTAATGTCACCTAACCTAACAATGATGTAAAAAGTTTGATGTTTATAATGGTTTAGACTAGACTATATATTGCTCAGGTAGTGGAAATTGTTTAGAAGGTTTATGTCTAACCCTAGTAGAGAAAATTAAAATTATGTGAAAAGGGTTTTAATATGTTTATATGGTTCTTATTATTATTATTTAGTATTAATAGTGTGGTTAAGACATTTGAAATGCAAGGAATTTTTAATATAAATTGTGTAGGTGACTTGGACAATAAAGTTTCACTAGTTGGTATACATGTTTACTTTGTTTGGAGGAATAATGAGTTGGATTAGTAAGGGGTGGTGCAAGGTTGATTTATTCACTACTAAAATAGAGTATATGGCTACTACCCATTTATCCAAGGAGGAAATTTGGTTACAATAATGTGTACATGTATTGGTTTCAATTGTATGACTATTTAGATTGGCTATGATAGCTAGAGTGCAATTTGTTCTATCCAAGAATCTTATGTATCACATATGGAATAATAATGTGGATGTACAATGCCATTTTTATGAAATTATTGGTAATAATAGAGCTTAAGAATATTGAAACTCAAAATAATTTATTTAATAAACTTAGTTGACCTATGTATTCCTATGGATGTATTTGTAATATATGATACAAAGTGGGAAAATGTTAGTATCAAGGTGCCATAAACCTTGTAAATATTTTGTATTTAACTAATCGTAATATTATTTTCAAATGATTCATAAGGGGTAAGGGATTCACCATCAAAAATAATTATTTTTTATCATCCAGCTTTCATTGGTGGAGTAATTAATTTTCATTGTGGGTTGGAAACGAATTTAAATTTACCAATAGTACTTGTTAATATTCACCAAAAGAGAGTCATGAAGGTTATGGTGGTTTTTGGTTCCCACCTTCCTATAAGGTTATTTTTCACTTTGTGTGGTTATTATCAAATCTAAAACATCTTGTGGTTAAAAAAAACCACTTAGAAACTAACAACATTAGCATGCCCAAATAAGATAGATTAGTAATTTGGTTGCAACCTACATTATCAAATGTCATTCATGCTGAAATTTTATTCAAGTAGGGGTTTTGGGATGGGATAACCAAATTTTATTCCCCATTTATAGGGAAAAAACTCTATATAATCAAGGCTTGAGGTGCTAGTAAGGTGAATAAATGAACAAGTAAGAAGTTTTTATTGTGAAGGATTAAAGACTAGAGAGGAGAAAGGAAGGGTTGCATGTAATCTCTATTTTGAAGATAGTATAGAATTATGCCTCTTCTTGTTAATTTTTTTCTTGAAATTATTTCTGCATGTAAACACTATGTTGTATATTTTCTCTTTTATATCAAATATTTTTTCTTATATTTTTTATTTAATTTCTTGCAATCTTCATTTGGTCATATATTAGTTAAGATCATTTTTACAGCTAAATTTAAATGTTTAGTATATAGTGTGTACCATCATTTATATCAAAACAACTATTGTGCACTCAAAATATGGTTGATCCATATTTTTCTTGAATAAATGACTCATCAAATGCATCTATTCTATTGAAAATAGAATTTCACTACTTCATGTATTTTAAAAGCTCAAATCTTAGATACCTTTGCTCTTTCCTAAAAATGGTACTATCTTGGATGTAGTGATAACATGAAATTGGTTTAGATAGAGAATGTACAATAATAGCCACACCTTCCACTAAAGAAGTAAATATGCCATGTACTCAAAACATCTACATGAAGCATCCCTTGATGACCTATAACAATATGTATGTTGGTTTAAAACCAACTACTCCATATGATATTGTAGACATTCACATAAATCATTTATTCATTTTCATTCCATAATATCCATCTATAATTTAAGGTGTTCATAAATTATTATAACACTAGGATTACTATGCATATAAAATTTGCTACACTAGGGAAAATAATCACATAAAAATATTAGTATTTCATATCCTTTTCCTTAAAAAAATTCTTCTCCTCAACAACCTCAAACCACCCTAACTACATGCAATTTTCTACAACCCCAATACTAACATTCTCAATAGCATAGAGAAACATGTGAATACATTTTCCATCAAGGCTCACATTGATGTTAGAAGTGAGGGAATAATTCAGGGATGCACTACCTACAACAACACAAGGTTTTGTTTTAGTATTTGGAAAAAAGGAGAGGAGGGTTGCTCATCTATATATATTTGGCTCTAGTTCTCAACTAACGCCTCAGTATATATTCACCATTATTTTTATAGGAATATTAGTGTTCTCATTACAATTATTACTATGAGTGTCTCACATTTGAGAATAGAGCCTATCTCCTATGAATCCATAAAATAGAATGAGGGGTGAGGGATTTGTTTGATAGGGGGTTGCACACATTTCTTTCTAGTCATGAAAGGTTATAACGGAAAGCTTACCTTTAAATTTTTCAACTCATGGTTGTAGGGAGAGGACACTATTGAGACCGTCTAATTCAAGGTCTCTGATGACCTGATGGAAAAATATTTTAGCCTAACCTATGAGGGGATAAAGTGCTAGCATAAATATAATTACATTTTTTCATTGCTTTTAGATAGCAGTTATGCAGAGGTTCAGTTAAAGTTATCTAGTTACAAAGTTACAGTTATTCTTAAACTGTAATGTTCCCTATATAAATGTATCTTCAAGGTATCAACAAATATATCATGAATTTATCACCTTCATTTAATATCAAAGAAATATCAATTATATCTTTTGTAGCCTTGATTTATTTGGAAACATACGTGCTCTGAATTTTGAAGATTGAAGTCTAATATGTAAGTTATATTTCCCCTAAGTGGAAGTTAATCATAATAGTGCAACTACAAAGCAAAGGACGTGTGAAGGAGAAAGAATCAGGACACCAGGCCTATACAATTTAATCATCAAAGAGGCATGAGAAGAAATTGGAGCTCATAGTAAACTCTTGTACCTATGTGTCTAGAGTAGTTACTATTATGGAAGGAGAGTGATCTTGCACCATACTCGTTAAGTCATCAAGTTATGATCTTCTATGTTAATTTGTGTAGTTACCTCTTTCCTTCTTGTTAAAAATAATGTTCAGAAGCATTCATCATAGATTTTTTTTGTTTTTCCTAAAGAATGTCAATCATTATCAATGTTGAATTTTTTTAATTTTTTTTATCGATAAAAATGAGATTTTTATTTATTTGAAAAAGGAAATACAAAAGAACCACCAGGCTAATGTTGAATATATTATTAAGCATGGTACATGGACTATGTTATCATATCTTGTGGGGATTAGTTTATTAGAATTTTTAAAGTACCATGACTTTGGGCCAAATTATACATTCCTTCAATGTGTGGTGACATGGAAGAAATTATAGTCTTTTTCCTTGCAATGCACACCATTTCTTTGCAAAAATTCATTTGAATTCTAGAGGTTTATTTTTGAGAAAAACCCATATTATGATCATTTCTAGAAAGGATAGAAAGATAGGATTCAATAGGACCAAGTTCCATTCTTTGGAAAGATCTCATAAAAATGTTAGAAACCAAGATCTGAAATGCAAACCAGAAAATAACCTTCCACAAAGAGAAAAACAAAAAAGCAAAGAGATTGCATGAAGATGTGAAAATTGATATATTCAAAGTACCATAATTACAAGAGATAATTTTCTTTATAAAATCAAGTATGCATAACCCTAATCTTATCTTGAGAAAAAAGATAGCTCAACAAGATAAGGATAACAACCTCTAACCTAGGAAATAAATAATGCCTAAGTAAACTTATGTAAAGTGTAATTAAATAATTAATTAAACCAACACCCCCCATAAGTACAACTTATGGAGAAGAAAATTATTATGCAAATGATGTGAGATGGGTCATGGAAACAAAGGCCTAATCAGGTACCCATTTAAAAATGCAAAGAGAGAAAACTTAGTGGGAAAAACCCCCACTCAATGAGATGAACTGCTACAAATAATCATTGGAAGAACTCTGATGAAGCAACATTGGAACCCCAAATCTGGCAAGCAAGGAAGGATATTTTTGTTTGCAAGAAACCATAACCTAATTACAAATGCAATAATAGACCCGATGCCAAGGAACACTAGAAACTCACATACTAGATCAACCCTGGAATCTATAAGCAACATTAGATGAAAGGATGAAGCCACCCATAATGATGAAAATATCTAGAAGTTGTGTCCTTGAAGCCAATGCCAAACTAAAACTAAAACTACCCCATAAGATGAGTACCAACAAGATTCTGGAACATTAACCATAAAAGCATGGCCTTCAAACTAAGAAGGATCTAAACCAATGCGGATCAAGAACCATAAACTCCCAATCTAAATTGTGTGCTGATGTGAACCAACAATGTGTCTAGCTAAGCAAGAAAGAAGCTAAAAGAAACAACAGGAAACTAGACAAACACATGCGAGTTGTCACCAATATGAAAGTGTGATGCAAGAACCCCCCCTTAATGGAACTTTATATTAGTTCGTTATTACAATACCCAACGATTGCAAAAGGAGATAATGCAAAACATTTAGAAACTACACAAACATAAGCAAAAATGAATGCATGCACAAAATAAGGTACACATCTTTTGAAAAGGACCTTAGATCTACATAGAGGCTGAAACCAACGTTCTGATGCCATTTGAATCATAAAAAATGGATAAGCAAGTCAAAAGATAGGTCTCTCGAAGTGAAAATAGCAACATGCGACTTCTGAGGATCAAAAAGGCATCAAAAATGCAAAAAAAAAACTAGACCTACACCATTGCGTAGAGCATCGAACCATATTTCCAAAAATATCTCGTTTGCAAAAAAATGACGTCGTATACCCAAGTTATGCCCATTTCTGTGAAAGTGATCCAAAAATGTCCACTATGGCCTTCTACAGCCCCTGGTCACTTGGGCGGACTAGGGGGCTAACTGTTAGGGGCTGGTGGTGGAGCCCCCAATCATCCGTATGACCAACGCAAGGGCTGGCAAACCTGGCAAGGGGCTGAGCTGGGAGCTCGATCATCCATAGGACCTGGCGGTTGGTGCTGAAGCTCGCAGGGGTTGAGCTGTCTTGGTGGCGAACTAATGACCAGGTCGACGAACTAGGTGGTGTTGCTCGAACTTCGCTTTGCCGGCAGAGAATCGGTGGTGCAGAGATTTTAAACTATCAGTGTAGGATCAAATGCAAATTTGATGATTTTTTTAATATATATTTTTTTTTCATACTTTGTGCCTTGTGAAGCATGCCTTAGGGCCGTATGACCCTTGGGAAAAAAATGTTTACCTCTCTAGATGACTGTGTCCAAATTGGACAAACTTTATATGAAAATAGGGGTTTTTGGGCCCTAAGAATCTAACGGCGAGGTCTGTTTTGGCCCAAAGTGCCCAAAAAATTAGATGACCCACAAATCTCTTAGAAAAATCACTGAGCATGAAACCCTCATAGATCTGGCAAACAATAAACAAAATGAATGAACTAAAAGCCATTTCTAAATTTTTCAAGTGCTCTAAATCCAATGGAAAACCCCAAATTGATCCAAGATGCTCCATAAATATACTCAAGGAATGAAACCCTCAAGGGACCCTGAACGAGCTCTGTAATGTATTCCTCCAAAAAAGATGAGAAGGAGCTGCAAATCGAGGCTGTGATACCATGTTAGAAACCAAGATCTAAAATACAAACTAGAAAATAACCTTCCATAAAGAGAAAAACAAAAAAGTAGAGAGATTGCAATAAGATGTGTGATTTGATATATTTGAAGTACCATAATTATAAGAGATAATTTTCTTTATAAAAGCAAGTATGCATAACCATAATCTTATCTTGAGCAAAAAGATAGCTCGGCAAGATAAGGATAACAACCTATAACCTAGGAATTAAATAATGCCTAAGCAAACTTATGTAAAGTGTAATTAAATAATTAATTACACCAACAACAAAACCATTAGAATCTATTGGAATAGTTGAGTTTCCTTTATTCCCACTCTAATTTGTTATTTTCCATGGTATAAATTTGTCATTTTAGATATATGAATATAGGTACAATATTATGATACACACCCCCCTAAAATAAGACCTTAGGTTTGGGGTAATCTACACAAATCATGTCTTTGGTATAGTTGAAGTTGGTTGTTTTGTGGAAGTTTTTAAGCATGAGAGGATTTTATGTGGCTAGTTCTACTTGATATGAAAATGGCAAGAGAGGTTCAAAGTGGTGATATATGTGAGGATTAATCCTTATCTAGTGGAAAAGGTTCTTAATATTTTGATCATGAGACAGGTTGGTAGTTTTCTATCATTACAAATCTATGATATCATGAAAATATGAAGTTCTCAATTTGTATCTTTCATAGTGGGATATTTAGACATTCTATCAGGATATATTTATATGATGCTCATGTTATTTTATCATATTTGAGTCTATTGTTGGAGTGATTTCTTTAGTGATTTGTACATGAAAATGTTAAGTTCTCAATTTGTAGCTTTCATAGTGGGATATTTATGCAGTCTATCAGGATATATTTATATGATGCTAATGTTAGTCTGTCATATTTAAGTCTATTGTTGGAGTGATTTCTATAGTGATTTGTACCTTTACCCCTCTATTGGAGGTTCTAGTACTTCCTTTGGTGCTGCTTTTGGATGGTAAGGGCTAAAAAATGTCAAATTAGAGATTGGTGGCACTAGAAGATGGATGAATTCCATCATCTCAAGTTAGTTTCTCCTTTGAGATGGTGTTTTGAATGAGAAGCATTTTTATTTCTTTCTTCCTTTCCTTTTTTGGTGTTGATGGATTTCAAGAATACATATATTGTGAAGTTTTATTTTTGGAGATAGGTAAGGCATTTGTTGTTTAACTAAATATGGATTGTTTTCCAATGATTTTATGATATTGAGATCAAGAATTATACCCTTATGAGGGCCATAATACAACTTGATGGAGATTTATTGCAACTCAATATGGATTGTTGTTGAATAATTTGGTAATCACTGGTTTAAGAGTTTGAGAAAATGGTAGTCCAAGAACTCAATAAATTAGATCAAAACTACACCCTTTTGAGGGTCACAAGGTAGATCAATGGAGATCCACCTAATGTAGGATTTGTTTATTCTTTGAAAAGGAAGATATTCTCAATAATGTATATATTTTTTTTGTAATAAAAAAGATTTGTTATGTAAGCCTTAAGGTGGGTCACTTGGTAAGGTGAAATTTGAATTTTTAAGTGTAATTTTATAGGAAAGATGTAATAAGAGGGGAATTTCAGCATAAATATTGCATTGGTAGATTACTTTTAGATAGCATTTATGGAGACATTCAATTAAACTTATGTATTTACAAAGTTACTATTATTTCTCAAGTGTAATGTTCCTTGTATAAATGTATATTCAGGGTGTCAATAAAAATAGCAAGAATTTTTCACCTTCATAAGCATAGAAAATAAAAGTAAAGAAGAGTACAAAATATTCATTAGTGTCTTCTTTGTTGATAAGGAGAAACCTAAAAAATCCAAAAATAAATTTAGAAGAGACAAGTTGTTAGCTCTATGGGCCCTGGTATGTTTACACATCATGAAATACTTCACTCTTGAGGGTAGATTTAAGATAGTCTATGGCTATCACTTCCCCATATTAAATCATATTAGACATGGAAAAAATGAACTTATTGTTCTACCTATTTTCATCCTTGGAAAATTGTAACATTGAAGGTGCCTACCCTTTGCACCAAGGCCTCGTTATAGATCTATAAAAAGTATTATCTCTCTATGACCACTACCCTTAACCCCTAGCTAAGAGTAATATAAAAATAAAACACTTGGAGAACTAAAAACCACCCCTTCTCCTATTTCTTAGAACAATTGTGGCCCTAGATCTATGGGAAAAGTGGGGACTAGTAAAAAATAGAAAGTTTCCATAGGGGTTAACACTCCCTCTCCACAGCAAGAGTTTTTTTTAGTTGTACCCTCCTAGAAAAAGGAAGGCCTTGGACCTGGGCATGTATTAAACACACAAAAGTATTGAGAGGGAAAGGGTGAATAAGTGGTTAATCAATTATTTCCTTTTATCAACAATTAATCAATTAAAACATGACAAGAAGAACAAAAATATAAACAACCATAACAGCATATTTATGTCAAAAACCCTATAAGGTTATAAGGTAAAAGCCATGGTGAGCAAGCTGCTTGGATCTACTGTCCAAATCCAACCTTGCAAATAAAATATATTTTACAATAGGTTTTTATGGTCTTTAACCAAACGAAGTTCACTACTCCCTACTCAATACAACACTCACAACAAAGGCTTACAACCTCAACGTATAATTGGAATTTGTTACCTCCAACTCACTACCTTTGGTAAATTTACACATACAAGGACTTCAATAAGATTTGATGGTTTTGGCTCATTTCCTTCAATACACTTTATCATTTGCAACCACACTTTATCCTTCATGGCCTCATTAATTTCACTACTAATCTCTCAAGATTTATCTTTAACACATTTCATCATTAAAAGATATTCTATGAAAAAATATTCAGACACACTTTGCTCAAAACATTCACAACACACTCGCACCTCTTCTCAAAATATTTTTCTTCTATTTATACCCTTCACAACCTTCAAAAGGTTTCTCTATGTTGGCTACAAACATGTAATATAACATATATAATAATTACAACAAGTCGATGCCAAAAATAATTAAAATTTGGAAAGAAATCTAATATGGTCCAAGCAAAAAGATATCCGAGACCTATTCTTTATGAAACACATCTTAAAAATCAGCGCACACATAAACACTTGTTACAAGCAACTCAACATGAAAAGTCATCCCAATAAGTAAGTAAACTTCCAAACATCAACTCCAAACCAAGGCAATACCAAAGAGATGAAAAATTCTATGTAGATCACTCCAACAAATTGATATGGCTTGTAACAACACTTATATGCACTCCTTTTGTCATTTCAAATCAATTCATACTAGCACAAACACTTAGAGATCAAGATATCAACTTCAAATAGATTGTGGTATAGGAGAGGATTAGATATCAACTTGTGGACTATTCAGAGAGTCCAAATAGATTCCATGATGCATTAAGTAACCTCTATACACAAATTTGAACTAGTATATGCTGATGTAGATTATTTAGACACCAAAAAACTAACATACCGAGTTGCTAGAACATAGACAACACACTAAATAATAGAAACACTAGAAACCAACAAAAACTTGGATTGAGTAAACATACCACTTTTAGAAGCATAAATCCAAAACCGTAAGGAAAAAAAATGTGATGTGGTGAAGTGCAAAGACATTTAGTTCTTATTTAGCATTCATTCACTAGAACTTAACATGTGCATACTTTGACAACACCAAAACATTTTGCAGTAAAAATTATGCATAGAAACATGGAATATGCATACCTTACAATTGTGTAGAGCTACCCTTTGAATCGTAGGATCATATATTCATCTATTGAGAAATATAGAGCATTTTATAGAGCTCATGTGAAGCCAACGTTGTGCTTTAGATAGTTTGGGACCTTATCAATTAAGGTATTTTGGCATCCAACCATGAACTTCAAATGATAGTGTATAATAGTGTACTAGTGATAGCATTTTGGCATCCAACCATGAACTGTCCTTCAACATAACTACATATGGTATCAACAAAGTTTGACATCAAAGAAAGCACACTTATCCACAAATTTTATGATAATCTCCCCCTTTGGAATTGATGGAAACACTTACTAGATCTTCTATTTTCTCTCCCCCTTGACATCTAGGGAAAAGAGAAGGCAATCTTCTAAAAACATACAGACTCCTCCTATTTATAAATTTTTTTATAGTTCACTCCCCCTTACTCCAAATGTTTTTTCTATATAGATAGAATCATGAACAATTATCTACTCTACATATTTACAAATCTAAAATTCAAAAAATGTGTCATCAAAACATACTCAGCTCTGACCTCGTAGAAGAATTTTCTTGTTGGTTGACTTCAACTCAGTCAAGGAGTTGTCCCATTTCTTCTTTGCAAAAGTTGTGATCTAGATTTGAATCAATAGATGAACATGAATTTCTTTATCTTCTTCCAAGGAGGATTTCCACATCTCAATTTCCTTACTTGCATTTAATAATGTTGAGTTAATTGAATTTTTTTTTTTAAATGATATTTATCAGTTATTGTTTATGAATTTGATAAATACAAATGATATATGGAAAATGATTTATTTTCAAAATTTTACAGTTCAAAAGAGTTATTTCATAATGATTATTGATTAAAGGTTATTGATAAAGTTGGAAAGTGCAAGGACGTGTGTGTGCAAGAAAAATTTGAAGAACGAGAACTTGGTTGAGGAAGGAATGCTAAGTTGGATGACGAATAGTAAGCAAGATTGGAATATGCAATCTCACACACCACTGTAGGCCATGACATATGCATTTATTAAATTGCACTTGATGGATATCAATATTACCTGGATAGAAATAGTAATTTGGTTAAATAGGAAATCTTATTTATTTTGTCGCTTGGTTTACCATGTCTATTTTAAAATTAATTTCATAATGGTAATGGAAATGAATCTAATTACATGTAGCTATCATGGAAAGAACGATCATGTTATTCATCTTTTCAAAAGATCATAAGCTCACGACAAGGAAATAAAATAGTAATAATAACAATGTTGTACTTTATATAAATATAATATATATATGTGTAACCATATATATCTCTACATATAAATAAATGTGCATTAAGGTATTGCATTGTTAAAAGTTCTTCTATTCAAAAGATATTCTGAAAACATATGGAAAGAAACAATGATAAACAATATTCAAATAACCCCCCCCTCACATTTGGAGAAGGCCGATTTCCTTCCATAATAGAAAGGTGGTAAATAATGCTCAGAAATGGGGGAAGTGGGTGGCTAAGAGAGGGTTACATGGAGAATTAATGTCACCCCAAAATTAGTATGCACAATCAATGGAAAGGGTGTTGGCAGATTTGAAAACAGATGAAGCAATCAAGCAAAAAAAACATCGAAGGATTTTGGGGAAAAAGCAGGGGAGAGAAAGGCATGGGGGAAGAGTTGTTTCTATTTGATTTAAAGCAAAAGGAAACTAATGTGCATTCTACAGAGGTAATTCAATATTCCGTTAGATGTTTCTATCATATAAGTTTGAGTGATTTTCTCTTGAGAGCTTAATGGGTATCGCTTACCATATTTTTATTCTCTGTTATTCTTGCCACTATAATTTGTGGTCATTGTTCATCATAATGTGTTTGTAATATTGCTTTGTGAAAACCCATCTGGAGGGTGAAAAACCCCAACGATCCCCTCATTGTGTGTATAGATTGACATACCATGCATGATCACATAAAGGGTAGCGGTCGGGCTCTAATCCATGGGTTATCAAATTTGTTATTACCTTAATGTGCTTTCTATGATAGAAGTCACTGTATGAGGTGATATTCATTTGTTTCAATTTTGAATGATATTTTTGTTCGATATTTTTATACAAATTTGCTTATAGAGGCCAAATGGTAAAAATCATTTGAAGCTGGGGTTCGGCTCTAAATGATTCCTATTAGTCTACCCCATATGTATATGTCTATGGGTGATACTGTCACCAATAATGGAGTATCCAAAGAACAATGTTCATCGCTCTATTAAATCTTTGAGCATAAATGATTCCCACTGATCTGGTGATGAGCTTGATGCCACTGAGACTGGCAGTGTGTATATGTATTATGAATTGGGAAACAACTTTGTCTCATCTTATCATGTTCTCAAGGCCGAATGACCTTCCTACGTTTGATAAGATATGGAATATAATGTTTGTCTATTTATTTGTTAGATTTTCACTAAATGATAGTGCATGCAGATTGTAATATGTCGTTGCAAGTATATTTTTTCCTTAAAATGTTGAGGGTTATTGAAACCCTTGTAGCATTTTAAATGAACTTCTATTTATCAATCGGTATGCATATATGTATATATATATATGTATGCATACTTGAATGCTCTTGTGTCGAGCCATCAAGGTTTCAGTGACTATTTACACTTTGTTTCATAGGTTAAGAGTCCCTTAGGGATAATGATTGAAAATTCATAATGGAATATTTAATAGGCATAAGATGTTAGCATGTTTATCAAATGATACCATGCGTATCGACCCCAAAAATTTTAGTTATTTGAACATATAGGTGTGAAATAAAGGATGGCTCGAAACAGTATTTTATCTCTAAGTTTTGATTTTACTTTGGATAGTAGTGGATAAATGTTGAATAAGTTGAATGGCATATTGTTACTAAGTTCATCACTAATCTAGAATGGAATTAAAACATTTACCAAGAAGCAAATGGGTTGATATTTGGATTAAACCAACTCTTTCTGATTTTTTTTTCTTTTAACTAGAGACATGAATATACTAAATTTGTAAAAACTATTGAGATTGATGTACAGATGTTCTTTTTATTTCTCACATTGTGAACTGTAATTTATGATTATTGTATAACCAAAACTGTGCATCTGATCAAAACATTATTTATTTGAATATGGAAAAGAATTTCTTATGAAATATAATTTTTTCTTAAATCTTAAGAATGCATATGCATATTCCAAACTATATTTATTTTTAGACATATATGTGCACTCGCATAAATGCTTCATTTATGCATGTTCCCATACATGTGGCATACCTTCTTCTTTCATATTAATTTTACTCATTTGAATATGACTATTTTATTTTCATTTACAAGGGATAGAACTGTAGAAATGGAATAGTAATGAGTTGCAATATGAAACTTAGGAAATGATAGATATATGATGAATAGATGAATGGATATACCTTATTTTAAAAGGATTAATTACTTGATGAATGTTGAAATGGAATGATACAAAAGTACTATGATAGACTATAGCACACTAGAATATGATGCACTAGTAGATGGTCTAGAAGGGAGGGATACCCCTTTGTTATGGAAAGATACCTTCTGAGAATAGGTTCCTGAGAGTGTAGATTTACTTTTCCAAATCTAAATTAAGTTGCATTTCATGCAAAATGAGCTTGGCCAAGCTTTGCATTCATTTTTGTTATGAAATAGACTATTTATTATTTATCCTCTCTCTATTATTTCTTTTATATGCCTAACATGGAACTTTCATGTTCTAGTAGTAGATAGAAATGCATGTGGTTAGGCACACACAAATTCCACCTTGCAAACTATATCTCTTGCTAAGTGTTCCATGTAGGGTCAATAATTCTTCAATGGGCTAAATAATTTTTGGGAAGCATTGTTTTTTGGTTGGTTGGAAAAGCATGTCAACCATGTTCTTTTCCACCAGTGGAGATGAGTTATCATAGAGGAATTACAATTGAATTATATTTTATGTACTTGTATCATTAATATAATTATTGTATTGACTATGTGACAATTGAATGCCAAGTCAAAGTTGTATGTTGAGTATTGACATTAGGAAATTAATATATTCATATTTTTTATTTTTAAAACAATTTATGGACATCAAATTGATATGTTGGAAAACAACTATGGGATTTATGTCTTAAATTTATATTCATAATGTCAATTATTAATTTATTGAGAAAATTTTAGTTGGGCATGATACATTTGGTATTAGAGCTTAGAGTTTAGTTCTAGACCTATGATCCCATGATGATTGGATTAGGGAATAGTAGACCCTTAATTGGAATTGAGTTACCTAGAGTATAATTGAATCTGAATTGGTTGCAAGAAATGGGGAGGTCCAAGTCAGGAAGGAAGAAGGGAAAAACCTTTAGGGATTTAAAAAAGAAATTCATTATAAAAGAGAATCCTAAACCCAAAGACCAACCTAAGATTACTAATGATGAAACTCTAGCGCACACCCTCACACAACTCAAGTTGGAGAGAGGAAAAAATACTGAGGAGTCCAAACAAACACCTAAGGCTAAGAAACCCTCCACATTTAGAGATTGGCCAATATGATGTAGACCTAATGCAACTTTATTAAAAAAGGAGGAGAAGGAGTGTCTACAAACGTGTCATGCCACACCCAAGAGGGATGATGTAAATTCAGTTGAGGACACAGAGGAGTGTCATGTTTCCAATAATGAGGGAACTTCTTAGTATGGAGAAGAAAATATAATTTTATAAGGATCAGTGTAAATCCATATTTAATATAAATAAAGAAAGTCTTTGTTTTTTTTGTTGTTCAATAACATGAAACTTGAAGACTTGTCTTGATGTAAATGAATGTGTATACCTTTTTAGATTACATGTTGTGTGCATAACATTGTGTAGATGTAATGTTTTCAATGTAAAACCTTGTGTTAAGATACACTAAACGTGACTGTGGTATAGGTAAAGTGTGAGTCATTATAGTGACCACCAAACAAGAAGTGGACAATAGTAGACATAACAATGGGCTAAGAAAGTGGCTAGTACAATTTGGAATAAGAGGTTTGAGGGGTACCCAACCAAGGAGAAAGGGTTCAAGGGGATCCCTATTGGGGTCGAATTGAGGAAGAATTGGAAAAAGATCTTAAAAAGGTAGCACCATTGAAATTTGATGGTAAGGCCATCAAAGATGGACCTGAGGCATGGATTATAGAAATGGAAAAATACTTTTGGCTTTGCAACCTGTCAAACCAAACCAAGGCTGCTTGGGCTATGTACCAACTGTCTGGGGAGGAAACTACTTGGTGGGACAGTGAGAAGGTAGAGAGGAGACTTCAACCAGAGGAGATCACATGGTAGTTTCTCCTTAAATCTTTTAGATAGAGGTGGCTACCACAACTTTTGTTTGAAAAAAAGATTACTAAATTTCAAAATATAACCTAGGACAGCCTGACTATTGTTTAGTATTGGGAGAAGTTTACCAATTTTCTCAAGTATGTACCATAGTATCAATCTAATAATAATTTTCATAGTTGAAAGTTTATATTGGTATTGAGACCCCATATCAAAGCTGAGGTGGGCCTCCACAATCCCCTTATGATGGAAAAATCTTTTGAGAAGGCTATTAAGAAATTAAAAAACCTGCAACAATTGTCCAATCTTTGCAAGGGTTCAAACTTCAAGCCTTGATTCATAAACAAAAAAAAATTGGAAGGATGATGGACATAAAGGAAATGAGTCCCATCATATATAAATTTGAAAAGAGAATGTGACCCTAGATAGAAAAGGAAGAAGGAAACTAAGGTGAAAGGAGTAAAAGGGATAATAAGGGAAACAACAACTTTAACAATAAAAGGAGGTATTCAAAAGAGGATAGGTTTAGAGATTGAAAAGGACCACATGACGGGTGTTACACTTATCAAGGAGATCATTATGAATACATTTGACCTCAGAATCCAAAGTCATGGAAAGAAAGAAATTAGTAACAAACCTTGTAACACAAGATCCATGTGGTGGTGGATAACAAGAAAGAAGAGTGTCAAGATTCTTTGATATGATTGATGGGTAAGCTCTATGGCCGAACCATTTCTATTTTGATAGATACTGGAACTAATGAGTGTTTCATAGATCCTAGAATGATTTCTAAGCTACCCATTAGATCTAGATATTTGAAAAACTCATGGTTAGTTTGGTATGGGAATCAAGCAGAATGAGAAGTAGATTCATGTTTCTTTTGTAGCAAGTTAGAACTGTCCAACTTCTTGACCCAAGTTTACCTTTGTGTGGCACCTCTAGGATCCTATGATGTAATTTTGAGAATCAACTAGTTAACTGAGCATAAAGCTATCATAAATTGTGAGGATAAGATGGTAAGTTGTATGGATGAATATGGATACCTGGTTGAGATTCATAGGATACAAATACCCCTAGATCTTAGGTAGATCTTAGCTATGTTGCTCAATAGGGCACAAATGAAGAGTTGTGATATATATATTTTGTGCATGTTATTGAACCTGATAAAGAGAAACCATACCTAAATGATTATCCAATTGATAGGGAATTCTAATATGTGTTCCTCAAAGATCTCACTGAGATGCCTCCAAAGAAATAATTTGATTTCTTGATCGATCTAGTTCCTGGAGTTGAGCCTCACTCTAAGGCCCCATATAGGATGACCACTATTGAGCTTTATGAATTGAAATCCCAGTTATAGGAGCTTCTATGCAAGGGTATTATTAGGCCCAATGTGTCACCTTGGGGAGCACTAGTTATCTTTGTGAAAAATAAGGATGGAACCTTGTGCCTATGTATTGATTATTAAATGTTGAACAAGGAAACCATGAGTAATTGATATCCCCTCTTGAGGATCAATGAAATATTTGATCAAATGAAGGGAGTGTTAGTATTCTCAAAAATAGATCTTAGATCCAGTTATCAACAGTTGAGAATAAAGGAAGAAGATATTCCAACAATTTCTATACAAACTCAGTATGGGCATTACGAGTTCACCATTGTACCATTTCAATTGACTAATGCACCCACAACTTTCATGAATCTTATGAACAGTGTGTTATGGGACTATTTGGATGACTTTTTCCTAATATTTATTGATGGCATTTTGGTTTATGCCAAGTCTATAAAGAAGCACAACTGATACTTGAGGATAGTCTTACAACATCTGAGGGAGAAGAAGCTTTTTGGAAATCTATCCAAGTGCTCATTCTATTAGGATAGGGTTTACTATTTAGGTCACATTATTTTAGCTAAAGGAGTCTCTATGGATCTCAAAAATATAAAAGAAATTGTGGAGTGGTTGACACCTTAGAGTGTGATGGAAGTGTGAAGCTTTATGGGCCTTTTTAGATATTATAGGAAATTTTTGTAAGGGTTTTCTCAAATTGCAACCCTAATAACTTCACTTCAAAAGAAAGTAAAAAGGTTTGAGTGGATCAAGAAGTGTTCCTTCCAACTCTTGAAGGAGAAGGTAATGATAGCCCTAGTGCTGACTATACCTGATCCCAATGGTAAATTCTCAGTGATCATGGATGCTTTGGTAGATGTAGGAGCAATGTTAATTCAAGAATGGCAAGTGGTGGCGTATGAGTCAAGGAAGTTGAAACATCATGAAGTAAATTATTCACCACATGATCTTGAATTAGTAGCGATAGTGCATGCCTCACAGATATGGAGGAATTATCTTTTGGGAAAGCCATTTGATCTCAAAATAGATCACTTTGGATTGAGATACATCTTCACTTAGGGTATGTGCAGGATCATCATGGAAAAAACAAGCCCTTAAGTGGCAAAAAAATAAATAAATCAGAGTTAGGAAACTTCACGTAAAAAATTGAAGAATTTATCTATATTGTTTCAAAAATAAGTAAGAATAGAATATGTATCAAATTGAATGTAGTTTCTAAACTACTATGTTTGTTTAAAGAAAAAAACTCTATTTAGTGAATATTTAAAATTTCAATGCAGTAGTACTTAAATTTTAGGGAAAAAATAAGAAGTAGGTGTTTGTCTGACCACCCTAACCATAATAAAATGATAATATTTTTTTATAATATTTTAGATATAAGTAGAGGACTCATGTCCCGATGTGATGCGTATTTTTTTCCAAGTAAATAATTAATTATGATTTTTATTACAAATTTTAAAAATATAAAAGCATATGTCTAACAACCTTAACTTTGTCAAAACTTCATTAAATTCAATTTTATTTTTTAATCCTATAGTATGAAAAACATAGAATGTGACACATTTTTTGGATTCAAAAAATGTGATACCATTTGAAAGCTATAGATGTTTTTCAATCGGCCTACCAATCAGGACTTTAGTCATAATTCGAATAGAAAATGAATAATAATTACTTATTAAATTCAAAATAAACCATATTTTATATTGGTATAAATCTGAGAATATCCTTTAAAAACCCCTTTTTTTTATCAATTTTGGGTAAAATAAAAGTCGTCAACCACATACCCATCATATTGCCACTTTTTGGCCTATCATGATCCTGCACATACCCCTCAACTAAACCTCAATTCACAACAAAGGAGATGGCTATAATTCCTTAGCGAGTACAAATTCAATAATGAGTATATAGAAGGAAAGGAAAATAAAGTGGAAGATGCTCTTAGTAGAAGAAGACATCTAGCATCCATGACCTCTATGAGATCCAATTTGAGGTAGTAGGTGATGCAACACTTGCAAGGAAATGAGCATTATGAGAGGGTAAAAAAGGCTCTAGAAGAGAATCCATCAAACCATCAATTCAATGGGTGTAAATTTGAATTGGATGGTATCTTAAGATATCATAGGTGAATGTATATTCCAAATTTTGGAGAGCTTAGGAAGTTGGTCCTCTAGAAAGTTCACAATGCACCATATTCAGGACATCTCAAAATTACAAAGATGATCACAGAATTGAAAACCTTATATTATTGGCCAAAATTTAGGAAGGATGTAGTGGATTATGTAGCTAGGTGGTTAGAGTGTTAGCGAGTTAAGGCTAAGCATGTGCATCTAGAAAGGATCCTTTATCCTCATGATATACCTATGTATAAATGACAAGTGATCAACATGGACTTTGTACAGGGGTTACCTCTAAGTAAGAACATACACGATGTCATTCTGCTAGTAGTCAATAAAAGGTGACACATTTTATCCCAGGGAATCTTAAGGATAGATCATTGACCTTGGTGAAGAAATTTTCCAACAGATCTTTCACTTACATGGAGTACTAGAGACCATTATATCTGATGGAGATACATAGATGAGATCAAGGTTCTTGACAACCTTGAATACAAACTTGGGGAATAATTTAAATTTTAGTTTATCCTATCATCCTCAAACTGATGGTCACATCAAGAGAGTGAATTAGGTAGTAGAAGTTCTCATTTGGATGTATTGTATGGATCAGTAGTATAAATGGGAATAGTATCTACCACTAGTATAATTTTCTTATAACAACTCCCATCATCCATCCTTAGGTATGGCACCTTTTGAGGCCCTTATATGGGAAAAAGTGTCATACTCCCATCAGTTGGGACATATTGGAAGATAGGATAATAGTGGGTCTTGAAGTGTTAAAAGAGATGAAAGAGAATATGAGACTCATCAAGAGAAAACTAAAGGAGGTAGAAGATAGATAGAAGACTCATTCTGACATAAATCAAAACTTTAGATAGTTTGTAGTTGGGGATAAGGTATTTTTAAGATTCAGGCTGCATAAAAGCTCTATTATCTTTGGGAAATCATCCAAGTTGGCTCTAAGATACATGGTCCCATTTGATGTGTTGGAAGTAATCAACCCATTTGTATACAGACCTTCTCTACTATCTGATCTAGCTTGAATCCATAATTTTTTTCATGTTTCTTTGCTTAAGCCATACCACCTAGATGCATCTCATATACTTGATTGAAATTATTTATAGGTGGAGGATCAAGGAGTGGTTATGGTGGAGCCCATTATAATTCTGGATAGACACAATGTTAAGTTGAAAAACAAAGACATTGTTCAATATAAGGTCCAATGAGATCAGTATTATGAGGATAGTGTTATATTGGAGAATGTGGAGTAGTTATGACACTCCTTTCCTCATTTTCTTTCTTAGATAGACTAATGATGGTTTACTATATACTATTGCTTAATATTTTGGACTTGTATGTTAGGATGTTTTGGCTTGAAAATAGCATGATTTTATGTTGAAATGAACATATGTGAATCATTTTTTTTTTAATTAGACATCGAGATTGTCTCTCTTCTTAGTGGAAAAGCATGTCACATCTCAATTTCCTTACTTGCATTTAGTAATGTTGAGTTAATTTAAATATTTGAAAAAAAAGATATTTATCAATTATTGTTTATGAATTTGATAAATACAAATTATATATGGAAAATTATTTATTTTGCAAATTTTATGATTTATAAGACTTATTTCGTAATAATTATTGGTTAAAGGTTACTAATAAAGTTGGAAAGTGGAAGAATGTGTGTGTGTAGGAATAGGTTGAATAACGAGAACTTTGTTGAGGCAAGAATGCTTAGCCGGATGATGAATAGTAAGCAAGATTAGAATTTGGAATCTCACACACCACAGTAGGCCATGACATATGCATTTATTTTACAATTGATAGATATCATTCTTGCTTGTCTGGAAATTGTAATTTGGTTAAATAGGCTATCTTATTTATTTTGTTTCTTGTCTTACCATGTCTATTTCAAAACTAATTTTATAATGGTAATGGAAATGCATATGATTACATATAACTATCACATAAATAATGATCATGTTATTCATCTTTTCAAAAGAACATAAGGTCTTGACAAGGAAGTAAAATGGTAATAATAATGATGTTGTAGTTTATATATATATATATATATATATATATATATATATATATATATATATATATATATATATATATATATATATATATACATATACATATAAATAAATGTTTATTAAGGGATTGCATTGATAAAAGTTATTCTATTCAAAATATATTATGAAAACGTATTGAAAGAAACAATGATAAACGATATTCAAATAACCCCCCCCCTTCACATGTAGGAAAAGATGATTTCCTTCCATAATAGAAAGGTGGTAAAAAATATCATAAATGGGGGAAGTGGGCAGGTAAGAGAGGGTGACATGGAGAATTAAGATCACCCCAAAAATAGTATGTACAATCAATGGACAAGGCGTGTGTGGATTTAAAAATAGAAGAAGCAATCAACCAAAAAAACATCAAAGGATTTTTGGGAAAAACTAGGGGAGAGAAAGGCATGGGGGAAGAGCTATTGTTTCTATTCAATTTGAAGCAAAAGGAAACTAATGTGTAGTCTACAAAGGTAATTTGATATTCCTTTAGATGTTTCTATCATAAGTTTGGGTGATTTTCTCTTGAGAGCTTAGTGGGTATCGATTACAATATTGTTATTCTATGTTATTCTTGCCATTGTAATTCTTGGTCTTTGTTCACCATAATATGTTTGTAATATTGCTCTATGAGACCCCATCTAGAGGGTGAAAACCACTGGTGACCTCCTTGCTATGTGTATAGGTTGACATACCATGAATGATTGAAGCAAGGGTGGTGATCAAGCTCTAACCCATGGGTTATCAAATATGTTATTACCTTAATATGCTTTCTATGGTAGAAATAACCATATGAGGTGATATTCATTTGTTTCATTTCTAAACAATATTTTTGTTTGATATTTTTATGTCAATTTTCTTATAGAGGCTGAATGCTAAGAATCATTTGAAGCTAAGGTTTGGATCTTAATGATTCCTATAATTCTACCCCATATGGATATGTCCATAGGTGATATTGTCACCAATAATGGAGTATCCAAAGAATGATGCTCATTGCTCTATTAAATATTTGAGCATAAATTATTCCCAATGATCTAGTGGTGAGCTTAATGCCACCGAGATCAGTAGTGTGTATAAATATTATGAATTGGGAAAAAAATCTATTTCATCCTATCATGTTCTCAAGGCTGAATGACCTTGCTAAGTTTGATAAGATGTGGAATATAATGTTTATCTGTTTATTTGTGGGATTTTCACTAAATGATGGTGCATGCAAACCATAATATGTTGTTTCCAATATATGTTGTCCTTAACAAGCTAAGGGTTACTAAAACCCTTGTAGCATTTTAAATGGACTTCTATCTATTGATGGGTGTACATATATGTATATATATATACATATATGTATATATATATATATATATGTATACATACTCGAATGCTCTTATGTTGAGCCATCATGGTTTTAGTGCCTATTTATACTCAATTTCATAGGTTAAGAGTCCTTGAGGGATGAGGATTGACAAACCATAACGAAATATTTAACATGCATAAGACGTTAGCATGTTTATCATACGATATCATGTGTATGACCCAAAAAAATCTAGTTATTCAAACACATAGGTGTGAAACAAATGATGGCTCAAAACCATATTTTATCTCTAAGTTTTTATTTTACTTTTAATAGTACTGAGTAAATGTGGAATAAGTTGAATAGCATATTGTTACTAAGTTCATCACTAATTTGGAATGAAATTAGAACATTTACAAGGAATCCAAATGGACTAATATTGGGATCAAAGCAACTCTTTTCAATCTTTTTTTCTTTAACTAGAGATACGAATATACTAAATCTGTAGAAATTATTGAGACTGATGTACATATGTTCTTTTTATTTCTCACATTTTGAGTTCTACAATTTATGATTATTGTATGACCAAAACCATGCATCTCATCAAAACATTGTTTATTTGAAAATGGAAAATAATTGCTTATAGAATGGATTTTTTTCTCAAATCTTAATAATATATATGCATATTCCAAACTGTATTTATTTTCAAGCATATATATGCACTCAAATAAATGCTTCATTTATGCGCATTCCCATACATGTGCTATGCCTTCTTATTTCATCATAATTTTACTCATTTGAATATGATTGTTTTATTTTCATTTGCAAAGGATAGACTTGTAGAAATGGAATAGTGTTGAGTTGCAATATGAAACTTAGGAAAGGATAGATATATGATGAATAGATGAATGGATATACTATATTTTAAATGGATTACTTTCCTTATGAATGATGAAATGGAATGATACAAAATTACTATGATAGATTGTAGCACACTGAAACATGATGCTAGTAGATGGTATAGAAGGGAGGGATACCCCTTTGTTATGGAAAGCTTCCTTTCAGGAATGGGTGATAGGTAGTGTAGATTTCTTTTCCAATCTAAATTAAGTTGCATTTCATATAGCATGAGCTTGTCCAATCTTTGCAGTCATTCTTATTATGGAATATACTATTTATTATTTATCCTCTCTTTGCTATTTCTTTTATATACCTAACATGGAACTTGCATGTTCCAATAATAGATAGAAATGCATGCATTTAGGCATACACATATTCCACCTTGCAAATTGTATCTCTTGCTAAGTGTTTCATGCAAGGTTGGGAATTCTTTGATGGACTGAAGAATTTTAGGGAAGCATTACTTTGTGGTTGGGTGGAAAAGTACCTCAACCATGTTCTCATTCACCAATGGAGGCAAGCTATCATAGAGAAATTACAATGAAATTCTATTTTATGTACCTATATCATTAATGTAATTATTGTATTAACTATGTGGGGATTGAATGCCAAGTCAAAGTTATATATTTACTATTGACATTTGGAAATGAATATATTCAGATTTGTTTTTTTTTTTTTAATTTATGGACATGAAATTTCTATGTTGGAAAATAGATATAGGATTTATCTCTTTAATTTTTCTTCATAAATTTAATTAATAATTTATTGAGGAAGTTTAAGGTGGGAATGTTACAAGGATGGTATATGATTCTTTTGTTCAAATCATTTTTCTTTTGCTAGGAGACTAGTTAGAGATGCTAACCTTAGATTTACTACCTCCCACAACTATTTTACTTGACTTTGTATTTGCTCCCTTTGGTCTTTCACTTTCTATATCTAGGAGAATAACTTCTCTACTTGTGCCCTAATGGCACCATCACTATCTTGCATTAGATCATATGTGGTGGCCACATTTTTTATCTGCACTTCCATGCCATTTATTTGATCCTTAAGAATTTTTGTCGTGGTAGGCCATTTCAAATAGAATAGGTACAATACCTTGTCCTCCTTCATACATTTTTGAATTTATTGCATGCATGCTTGTAGCTTTCCAAGTTCCTTTGCACACTTTATAGAGGCCTCAAACAGTCAATTGTTTACAATATTCAACTCATCTTGCTTCTCAAGATAGGTAGAATGTTCCTTGAAGGAATTCATCAACTATTTTATCTACTGAGTGAGTGGTAGAGAGGAATCTCATTTTACATTTGGCATTTTAGTTTCTAGTATTTTGACTACCTTTTGCAATGTCTCTAAACTATCTACCTACTACTACAATATCTCTTCCCTTGTGAAAGAATGTAAGATACCACCAAGTTGTAACATATGTAGAGGTGAGATACTAGACATGTTGACTTCCCCATCAAACATAGGTAACTGCAGCAACTATAGGCTGGATTTTTTTTTTTGTGCTAGGAATTCTATGATGGAATCAATGGGGGAAGTAGAACGAGGCCTTTTGAGTATCTTGTACATTTTATTTGGAAACCAATGTATGTTTCTATGCATTTTGATCATATTGATCAATATTGTTTAGAGGATTGTTATCATGCACACCATGATCAAGAGAAACATACTCTTCACCATGTGTTACTTGCTCTTCTTTCTCCATTTGTGAAATTTTTTGTTCAGCATTGTGCTGAGGAGACATGTGTGATTGCTTTATATTTTTAGCTTTCCTTACTTCCTTAAGGATTTTATTGGTCACTTCCTCAAATTACTTCTATATTTTATCTCTATCTCCTTCTCCATACTCATAATGATATCCAATATTTTCTTTGGCGTTAATTCTTGAGCTTGTTTATGAAATACTTTATCTTTTTCTTCTTGAGAAATGGAGAATCCAACCTTTTCAATTGTTTCATTCCTTAGTTCATCACCTACTTCAATGGCCTTTTCTCTTTTCTCCCTCGGGGCCTATACAAGACTCTCTAGAGCCTTTTCAAGGATTTTACTAAGAGGTACATTGTATTTTATCATATACATGACTATTTCCTTCTCAATAGTCTTTTGATCCATGGGAGGAACTTTTGGGTGCAATTTAATAGTCTCATGTATAGTAAGCCATGACTTACAATTCCGTTTAATATTGCCTATAATTGGAGAGGCTCATGAGGAAGTACCACCAAAGTGTTTTTCTTATTCTTCTTCCCTTTCTCATTAGGTTTGGAAGTACATTCCTCACCCTTTTCTTCTTCTTCAGTCTCTTTTATCTCAACATTTTTACTTTTAGCTTGCTACTTAGGCCTTGGATGCTTCTTCTTAACGACTTTATTTTTAGATGCATCTCTTTCCCAAAAGTAGTTTGTGTAGATTAAAATGGCTGTAGAGGAGTAGTATTTCCAAAGGATAATTTTCTTGACCTTCTTAGCACTTTCTCTACAACATTTTCCTCAAGGTTTGAGGGAATTTTTCTAGAGCTTGGGAAGAGGTTTGAGGGGCTTTCTTAGTTAGGTGAGGAATGCCTATTCTTTGAAACATTTTATCTAACCTCTTTTCATGAGTCTCTTCCACCTTCTTCTCAATTAACTTTCCTATGATTTCTTTCTAGGTGCCAAAACTTTCTATTATAGGATCCTTGGGCTTGCTCAGGAAATTTTCAACATATTCTTCAAATGACTTTAGCTGAGGATACCACATAAGGAAATTTAGGAATCCAAGAGATTCTTTGTTCTAAAGCTTCAATGTGACAATACTCTTTATCAACTAGAAAGGTTACCTCATCCTTATATTTTCTCACCAAATTAAAGGGAATTCTTTCCCTATCTTGCATTACTGCTTGTAGGTTCTTGAAGAAATCCCAATATGAAGAATTGCAAGCTTGTTTGTCATTGAACCCTCTCGTTTGATTTCTTATCTATGTGGAAACCATAATGTGTTGTTTTCAAACCTTATTTTTCAATCCAGGTAATTCATTCAAAAACTAGAATGCAAGAAAAATAATTAGAGGCCCAAATATGAAGTTGTATCAAGACACCTTGGTTCTCTTGAGGTTATCAAACAATTTCTCTCTCATATATTTGCATAGGCCAAATTCCTTTCCTTCTTTGGCCATTTTTTATGTGGTGTGAATTGTAGTACCAATTGTTAGACCTCTATGTTTGTGAAGTATACTTTATATGATATTCCCATGGAAGCATACTTAAAATCTGATCATTGATTTCATTTATTCTCAAGTTTATTTTGTCAAAATTTACATTAGTCAACTGTGTAACCCTCTCATTTTGTATTTCCTTCATTACTAGAATAGTTCTAGTTGCAAACAACCTTATTACTACCATAACTGCACATTTAGTGATTTTGTAGGATTTTCCCAAATAAATGAATTCATCATGGATTATCCTTCCACACATCCGACCCTTTAGCAAAAATGTTCGTAAATTCTAGTTTATATCCAACATAATAATCATTCAACAAGGTGTGCCTCAAATCCTAAAAAAATTGTGTGGTAAATTTCATTTATGGGGGAATGAATTCATATCCTTGGTCAATTTAGATCCCTTTCATGTTGTAATGATCAACATCTTACTCTCTTTAGGGGTAACATATACTTTTTGGATGGTAGCCCCCCGTAAGATAATGTTCTATCTCAATCAAGAATGAAATCTTGTGCATAATGCACAAGTGTTGTGTCATTCTTCACTCTTTTTATTTGCTCTTGTTTCTTTCTCCAAACCTTTGCAACTTCCTTATTTTCTTCCCTCTTCTTATACTGAGCATGTGGTTTCACATAACCACTTTTGTAGAATTTTCTTTATGACCAAAGTTATTGCATTTGTTTCAAATAATATTATATTCAAGGTCTAAACCATTTCTCCTTATTTTAGTTTTATAATTGTCAACCTTATGACCAAACTTATTACATGCATAACAGTAGCCAAAAAAGGAATGAGAAACCATAACATTGTTTCTTGGATGCACAAAAGAGTTCCTTTTTAAATATAATCATCCCTTCTTGTCTTAGTTCTAAAATAACTAGCCTTATGACCATACGTATTGCAAGAATAACAATAGGCATGAAAGGATTGAGAGAACTTGGAAGTAGTGGCCTATCTAGGAGGAGATTTCTTGAAGCTTTTATTTTGATTGCTAACCTATATGAAGCCATCATCCAATTTCTACCTTTCATCTTTAATAATTTTAGAATCTTCAACAAATCTCTTATCCTTTTTCATTTTAGGGATATCAACTTTGATTTCTGACCTTTTTCAAATCCAAGACCACCCTTATCATTTATAGATCTTTGAGTACTAATTATAGATCATCAAGAATCTTGGTATTTTTCTTGAGTTTTAGTCCTATATCAATTCAATCAGTTTATTTCTCCATTTCTTTTCTCAGGGAAAAAATTTCTTCTTCAACCTTGTAATGTTCAACTGTTTTGTCATTCAACTTATTGCTCAAATAATTTGTAACCCTTTTATCTTCTTCAACTTGAACTTTAAAATTGATTATTGTCTCTTTTGATTCTTTGAGTTTGATCTTCAATTCTCCACTTCCTATTCTTGTAATATTTAGGTCATCAAAATCTGAAATAAGTTTTCATTCAAAGTCCACTTCACAATCTTTTGCATTAATTTCTTCCATACCTTCATGCTTCTTAACCTCGAGAGGATTCATCCAATTTGGCATTGCTTCAGTTCCCATGTGTCCCACTTAGGATCTACCTCATACGTTAGACTATATCAAGGTGTTGAACACCCATAATACTGAGAGGGGGGTGAATTCGTATTCACTAAAATTCATTAACTTCATCAACTTAAATATCCATTCAATGCATCACATTAAACTTGTAGTGATAGAAAGAAACATAGAAATCATGCATCACATCAAAGAACAAAAGAACACAAGATTTTACGTGGAAACCCAAAAAAAGGGAAAAAAACAATGAGGATTAGCTCATAATATATTACAACTAGCTATAAGATATTATAGAATGGCTCACTACTAGGTGGACTCATTGTCTAGAGGATTCACTGTCTAGAGAATAGAAGAAATGGCTCACTACTAGGATAGAAAAGAGGGTGGCTCATTGCCAAATATTTGAAATCATACAATGCATCTATAATATGTTGAAGATAGATCCAATTAATGTCTATAAATTGACTTAACAAGCTTCATTCTTCACCACTTATAAACCTCTTTGCATACTACTCTACTTTAGATCTCACACACTTAATTATTTTGCATCTCATACAACACCTCACACAAGGAATTAGCGTTGTATATATATTGCTTCCAACATAAACATAAATTAGGTCAGACTAATGAATGTATCATGTGTCCTCATAACTTGTCAGCTCAAACATATACACAATCAAAATAGTTCAATATGACCTAGAAGTTTCATCTATACATCTGTTAAATATACATGACCTCAGACCCTTTAGGTCGGCACTGCTAGGGAATAAATAATGGAATGAAATAATTTTGCATCCACATTTCAACATGTGTACCTCCAAAGAACTCGGCACATGGAAAATAGATGCTTCAAACATTTGTAAATACTCCCTCAAAACTATGTACCATAATAATTATCCACGGTGGAATGCGAAGCATTCTAATCAAGTACTTTGCACTATAACTTTCCATATAAAAAGTGATACTCTGTCAAATCCAACTTCAACAAGGGCTTCAATATGTGAAAACTTGGATTTAGATTCCTCCAACATACACCAAAATTACCTTAGAACTACATGACAACATTTTTCATAGTGTAGCAATGCGGACCTCAAAACTAGTTCATTGTACACGATAAACTAAACTCTAGGACTTAGGAAATTCTATAGACATTTGGTCTATTTTGAACCAACAAAAATACATCTATATAATGGATTGTCATCACTACATTTATTCATGCTCATCAAACATCAACTATACATCAACTATACATACACCAATATTTTCAATGAAAAAAAATCTTCCAACAATCTCCCCTTTTGTCATTGATGGCAAGAAACCCTTTAAAAAATCTCAAAGTACTCCCGCTTTTACATCAAGGGTAGAGGGATCTTAATATCAAGTTTTTCAAACTATCTCAACTATTCCTCCTTTTTGTAAATATTCATGTATATACATGAGAATAGCTCCCCCTTAACATTGTTATCCATAAAAATTATAAAAAAATGTACTACAAAATTCTCTAATACATCTACATATGTATAAAGAAATATAAAACTACATAAATAAAATAGAAATATACGTGATAAACTAGAAGAAGGCATAATAATTTTGTAAGACACATTCAATTTTTCAAGGTGTGCCTCCTAATCCTTCTTCCCAACATTCCAATCCTTTTGTGTGAAGGATAGAATGTAACACTAGTTCTCAAATTTCATATAAAGGTCTTCTCATTCATCTGATGATTTGGGTACTAAATTATTTTGTGCCAAATTTTATGGACTTGCTAATACACTTGTTAGGTCTCAAAAATGTAGGTTTTGAACCTTAATAGGGTACTAGTCTCTTAATACATTTTTGGCTAATGAATGGGGTGAATATGGTTTATCACCGCTTGCTCTTTAGGCTCTACTAGACCTAGGTAGGTTTACCTGAATGATAAGGAAGATTTAAGGTTTGAATTTGGTTTCTAAATTGGGAAATCTACTCACTATGGCACATAGGTGTGAAGTAGATGTAAGACTTGAGAACTAATTTCTACTATATGCTTTGAGAAGAGAGTCTATAGATAGAGTTTGTATGAGATTTTTCTAAACTTGACCAATGCCTAAATCTATTGGATTCTAGGGGTGGATGATGGTGATGGAGACAAATATGTATGATAGTTAAATATACTCCTCAACTTAACTCTAACTATTGGGAACTTTCAGATTTTTGCACTTTGTACAAATGTGCAGGTTAGTTGGTAACTATACTCTTCTTTATAAATCCCAGTGTTATCCCCCTAAGTTATTGTGATAGTATGAAAGGATTTTTCGGTATGTGTAGGATCATGATGGGCCAAAAAGTGGCAATATGTAAGTGCTATGATGGCCCATGTGGCTGACAACTTTTTTTACCCAAAATTAATGAAACGAAAAACATTTTTTAAAGGATATTCTTAGCTTTCCACCAATATAAATTATGCTTTACTTTCAATTTAATAAATAATTATTATTAATTTTTATTTGAATTACGACTAAAGTCCTGATTGATAGGCTGATTGAAAAACATCTCTAGCTTTCAAATGGTATCACATTTTTTGAATCTAAAACATGTGTCACATTCTATGCTTCGTATACTATAGGATTAAATAAAGAAAAATTGAATTTCATAAATTTTTGACCAAGTTAAGGTGGTCAGACATACAAGTTTTTATATTTTTTAAAAGTTGTAATTAAAAATTCATAATTAATTATTTACTTGGAAAAAAATTACAAAAAAACATGCATCACATCCAGACGTGAATCCTCTACTTATATCTAAAATCTTATTAAAAAATATTATCATTGTATTGTGGTTAGGGTGGTTAGATAGACACCTACTTCTTATTTTTTCCTTGAAATTTAAGTACTACTGCATTGAAATTTCAAATTTTCATCAAATAGATTTTTTCTTTTAAAATAAACCTAGTATTTTAGAAATACATTCAATTTTCTATAGATTCTATTCTTACATATTTTTGAAATAATATAGATAACTTATTCAAAGTTTTACATCAAGTTTTCTAACTCTGATTTTTCTGAATTTTTCACCACTTAAGGGCCTGTTTTTTCCATGATGATCCTACACATACCCTTTTAATTCTTATCTTGAGATAAACCAATTATAATAATCACTTCAAAAAGATTTTAATCCCTAGCAGGAACCAATTAAAATGAATTACTTGAAAGGATTTTTAATTCACTCCAACCAGAACCTAGTTGAAAAATGATTACACAACAACAACAAATGTGTCTTGAAAAATTATATAAATTCAAATATATTAAGAGAACCACTTTGGATACAACACAAAAACACATAAGAATGAATATCAACACAACAATTGAACATTGGAAATAAATCACCAATTATAAACAGTCTTCTCCATTATATTGCTTCAAAAGATGTACATTAATAACATAAGTTTTGAAATGTGGAAATGAATGGATGCAATATGCAACCTATCTACTTCTACTAGTAATGGTGATAATGATTATTATATCTTAAAATTGGGCCTTGTTTTCCCTTTTTGTATGGGAAGCGAAAATCTATAGACCCATTACGAAAAGGTGTGACGTTTGATAACTAGAAGCTTGATTTAACATAAATATAAAGCATAATAGTTTGTGGATGGATGCACCATGATTCATTAGTCTTCAAGCAAGCACATGTGATCACCAAGGACTTGTTCAAGGCTCATTCTCCATGATAATACATCCATAGCTACCAAACTTCCATACACTACTACTTTTTACTTGGCTCATGTGATGAATATGTTAATCCTTGATACATGTTTGATATACCCTATCTTTGCATTGGTATCCACATTATTTATGATATCCTTCATCGCATATTCGATTTCAAATATTATTCCTAGTTGCACATGTGTCTTGTCGAGCACCTTATCTTCACCGTTAATTTCATCCACAACAATTGGTAGATACTGGGCTATCTTGTCCTTCCATACATCATGATCCTTTAAATTTGTTTCCTCAAAGAAATTTGGTAGAGCCATACTTAGTGACTGACTGAAGTCACTCAAATCTTGTGTCAGGATGCTATGGAAGCTAACATGTGCATTTATGAGCTCTTGATATACTAGAAGCATACTTTAATTGTCACCTTTTTTTTTCATTTATGTGTAATTTCACTTCCTTCATTCTATCACACAACCTATTATGTTCCAGCAAAGTTGCATATGTTTTGTCATGGATGACCCAAACTTTGTTAGTGAGATTAAACATATCATCAAATCTCTTATAGACTAGTTCTGATGTCATTTCAAATGTGGTGGTTTTTAATTTTTTCTTCAATTCCTCTTGTCCTTTCTGGACCTTTTCATATTGATGCTTCTAATAGGTAGTCTCACACATTGTTTTGAGCACCTTTCTTTCATGTTCAATCAATGGTGAGTAAAGACCTGAGGAGGAAGGAAATCTATCTCTATAATTGGTCGCATCTTTCTTCAACCTCTCATTCTCCTCCATCAACCCCTTATTACCTCTGACCAATTTTTGAATTTGAGCCTTTGTAAACTTGGCCATGTTTACATTCAAATCAATGGTCTCCATATTGTATTCCCTACTCTTTGTACCAGAAGGTGTCCAAAAATTTGATCATGAACACTGACAAGGGAAGGCCTTTTGTTGGTGGGTAAAGTGCCCACATCTGTAAAGAAGTATTATCAAGGTTATACACTGATCTAGTAGATATCTTATCACTGGCCTCATTTTTCAATTGAAATGTTTTATTTTCTCTTTTTAGAAAATTTTCAAACACAATGGTTGAGTCGATGCCCTACCCTAGAAAAAGCATGACTCCATATTCTTGTAATAGTGCTCTCCCTCTCTTAGGATTCATATTATTCATCTCTCCATCAAACTCATGTTGAAGTTCCTTCAAGGCATCTTCCTCTTTCTCAAGGTTCATTTCTTTTAGCCTTTCTCTTATTATTCTTCCTTTATACTCATAAATTAAAACCTTAAACTCAAAGGTTTGAACAAATGTGTCATCTACAATGAATTCTTGGCTAGCACGGTGTCTCACATCATAAGACAACTCATTAGAAGCTTCAAATATGATCACATTCCTCTTTGGTGGTACTTCATACTAAGGAACAATAGGAATGGTGATCTCCGTGACTTCCATGTCCTCAATGTCGTCTTCGATTATAATAGGAGTATCAACTGAGAAGCTCACCTTTGGAGTAGGTTGTGGTGATAAATGACTTAAAGGTGCTACATTCTCAACTTGTCCCCTAGAACCAGTATCTCTTCTCCTTTCAAAAGCTACAAGGGGTACATCTTTTGTCAGTTCTTCTTCATGTAGAATTAATTGCTCAATCCTTTCCATAGGATCTTATATTTCATGAAAAAAATTCTACATATGATGGATTATTGTTTCTTATCCAAGCCTCAGCCTTAACAATTCTATAGTAGGAAGCCTTCCTCATCATCACTTGATTCTCATCATAATTCCTAATGACATCATCCACATAAAATTAATGTTCATATCCCTTTAGTATTTGTGAAATCTTGGCACCATAAATAAAATGTTCAAGGTCAAATTTTTCCCTCTTATTCCCCAATGGAAAGCCATAATAATATATTTTGTTGCTAGTTGATTCATATCATGCATCAACAATGATGGAGAAGTCACCAAAGCATAGAGTAGAAGGCATAAAAGTCTGTTTTCCATAGCTTTTTAGGTGCATGAAGGCTAAGTAAGCCAATTGCCTTACAATCTCAAGGTATGCAACTCTATTTCACACAGTTTTAGGTAGTAATCCTCAAATGCATACCAATCCCCCTAATTGTGGCTTGCCTTTCCTTTAGGGTTTTTCTCTTTTGGCCTGAGGAATCTCTATATTTCTAAAGATAGATTGTAATCACATATGTGGCCAAATAACTTATACAAGGGTTTGACAAAATATTCTTCAAAGTACAAGTAGTGGGATCTCCCACATCTACTATCCCATATGGACATCCACATCTACACTAGTCTATAATTATCATCATTATCCAACTCCTTGATTCTCAACTCCTCTCCCCATATTCCCACTACCTTCCCTTCATATAATATCATATGCATAAGAAATTAATAATGCTTCAAGTTGATGGAATCACTATTTTTCTTAATGGTTGAAAGAGATGTATTAGTAGCCTAAGACAAGTACTCTACATAATCATAGGGCTTGACATCTTGGCTTTGGATATCTACAGCCAAAACCATGGGAGCTATAGTCATGTTGGCAAGGGCATTAATTCCTAGTACTTGGCCAACTGAATAGTAGGTGTACTGGTAATATTCTTCAAACGAACTCACAGGAAACAAGGGTCTTTCATCACTAAAGAACTTTCTTAGTTGATTTCTTGGACCCTTGGATTTGTGCAGAGGTAACTTTCACCTCTTATAACTCATATCCATGGTCTGATATTCTTCCAAAAAATCTCTTATCCAAAATTTTGTCTTCACGGATGTGTCTAATTAAAATACCATGCAAATATAATCATGTGTTATAATAATAAATTATGATCTGTCGTGAGAATAGATTTCCCTTATTTTAATGTTGTAGTTTCTAGCCAATGATTTAATCAATTCCACATTAACAAAGACATTAGGCATCAAAATCTTTTCCAGATTCAAATTCCATGGATTTGAGATAGGCCTATGTCTATATTTCTTTTTGTAATGATATATAAATAGGTCATAGCCCCTATGTGGAGTCATCACTTCACATCTCCTAGATTTTTGTGTTTATCTTCCAATGTTTCACATGAAGGATTTAATTGAGTTGTTCTTCTTGAATTTGGCCTAGACCCAAGACACGGATCTATTAAGTCTTGGTTTAATGGCCTAGCCTCCATTTTTTGCATTTTCACTTTAGGTTTTTCTGGGGTTTTATCCATCTTAGAACCCTAGTTGTACAACACTTCAAGAAATTTTTATGCAACTCTTTCAGGTGATTCTGAATTTTTAGGAGTTAGATATATTGAGATTTGGCATGCTTGAACCAGCTCTAGTTCATAAATGGAACTCATGCCACCTTTCTAATCAATTTCAATATTAATGTTAGTTGTCTCTTTGATGACCTTATTAATCGGGTGAGACATTATTTCATAATGTTGAAGAGATGTTTGAATTTCTCTCCTTGATCCTGTAAGGTCTCCTCGATGGTTGCATTTCATGTTCTTCCCTTCTTGATATTTTGATATATGAATATCAATGAGACCGGTGAACATTTATTTCTGACATGCTTATGTCTCCTTGACTTATCTATGTTCCTCCTTTTGACATTTTTTTTTCAAGTAACCCCTTTTACATCTTTAAAATTTTGAAGAGACCCATGGTTATCTTTCTTTGATGTCCCTTAGTCTCATTGATAATGCATTTTCATAACTACATAAGAATATCAAAACAATTTCTATTTGATGCTCCCTTGTTTCTTTGATATGTTTTTGTTAGAAAATCAAAGAGACTTTTATAAATGTCTATTTGATGTCTTCATGTCTCTCTGAAAATTTGTTCAAGTACTTTCTCTTACAGTGTTGAAGAGACTTCTTCATTTATCCTTCTGACACACTGATGTCTTTTCAATATTGTCATTTCACTCGTCTAACCCCGTCCTTGTTAGTAATTTACCATTTATTTTATAATAATCTCTCAATTTCTGAGAGATTTTTTTCTATTTCCTAAATAAAAAATAATTCCACATCCTTAGAATATCGTTTTCACTATATCTTGTCAGAGAGACTTGTTAATTTTTCTCTTCGATTCATCCAAGTCTCCTCAATATATTTCTCTTTGGGTTGTCGGGTAGACATTTGAGGATGTCTCCTCAAAGCATGAGGGTCTCCTTAATACCTTCATCATCCTTATATTGAATTTTTTAGGTAGACATTAGCGCAGGTCTCTTCGATGTGGCATTGTCCTGGCAACATACCTTGTGCTACCGAGGAAGTACTTTAAGGAAGGGAATTATTTCAAAGTGATAATGAAAGGATTTATTTTATGAGCTATGTACATGAGGGAAATTTATGTTCAATATTCAAATATAGGAAAATACCAAGGGTAATGGGTCTTATGATGGAGATGGAATGAAAAAGATATGTAAAAACCAAGGTGGACTTTTTAGTTCCAACAACACCAATCAAGGGGGTAAGACTTACATTACTAGATATCTAAGTTCACTATATTGTACTATTATCTTCTCCTTCTTCTCTTATAGCTTGAAAAATTGTCCATTCAAATTTTTTATTCCCATCCTTGTAGTACCATCTGCATCATTTGCTAGATAATATGGTCTGAAGGCTTGATCAATTTGTGACTCAGTCGATTCCATTTCATCCTTTATAAGTTTTGTAGAACTAGGCCATTTCAAGTAGAATTGAAATAAAGTCCTTGAAACATCTAAACATTGCTACACATTTTTCATATTTTCTTATAGTTTTCCATGTGGAACACTACACTTGTTAGATATTTTGATCAATCTCCTATCATTGACCTTCTTTGTTATCTCTTTTTCCGGTCTCTCTTCCAAACTAGTAAAATAGTTTTTGAAAGAATATAACAGTAACTTCAATTTTTGTACACTGAATAGGGATTCATCAATTGGTGCACTAAGAATACCTTCTTGTAATACATTAACTTCTTCTTCAATTAAATTTTCACTCTTTTGGTAAGTTTGTAATATCTCCTTCCTTGCAGAGGCATGAAATGCATCAACAAGTTGCAGTTTCTATAAAGAAGAAATCTTACTCATGTTCACCTTTCCCTATTGCATAGGTAGTTGCAACAATTGTGCAAATACCACCAGTTGGAACTATAGTTGCATATCTAATAAATACTTTATGAAATATTCAAAAGCTCTAGAGGATTCACCAACCATTTTTACACTTTCTTCTTCCTTCTTATCATGAACCTTTTCCTTTTCATCAATTCTTTCTTCAACTTTTCTATCACTCTACTCCCTATCTGTGCTACCAAACTCTTCCTCAATCTTCTCTTCTTCAACTGATTTTACCTTATCTTTTGGAGGATGCATGTCTCTAGTGTTTTGTGCCTCTAAATTCTATAGGTTATCTTTTTGTAACTTCTTTTTATTCTACAACTTTTTATGTGCCTGGACAAAGGGAAATATTTTTTATCTATTTGTACATTCTTCTTCTGTATTTCATTGTTTCTTCTCCTACATTCTTCACCACTAGAGGGGAATCATTTGTAGCCACATTTTACACATTTTCTTCTTCACGTACATGCTCATGTTGTAGAGTGGCTTATTCTCATGTTGTGCATTTCTAGTCTCATTTACTTCTAGGATAGAAGTGTCATGTTGCATTTGACTTCCACTTTCCAAAGGCATTCCAAAATCTTTAGGTAGATTTGTAATCTTTTGCATTGTCTCATATTTTAACCTCTATATATCTTCTTTAAATCCCTACTCATCAGGGTGTAAACTCTCTCTTTTGTTTTGAATTCTCTATTATATATTTGAGCCAATTTAGCTCCATCCTCATTAGTGAGAGAAGAACCATATTCTCCAAGCAAAAATTTCTCATTTTTGCATCCTCATTAAATGATTCTTACCTTTTTTCATATAACACACCTTTTAAATATTGAGGCAACTAATCCCCTATATCTTTCATGTGAACATAAAATGCTACAATTTACTTGAAAATGGACTCTTCTATGGTTGAGTTTTCAATATCATTTGTAGTGGGGTATACTGAAGCTATTTCTTCTAGATTGGACCCATACTTTCGAATATTGTTAACCAATGCTTCATATTTCATTGGGCTCTATTTCCAATTAGGAGGATATTTATCCTCCTTCTTTCCTTTTCCTTTTGAGGGATTTTTTGCTTCACTGATCTTAGTTTATCTTTTTTGAATAATGATTGTTTTCTTTTTCTTCTCTACTTCTTTCTCATTTTCAATATCCAAAATATCCACCATTTCTTTCTTTTCACTTTCCTCTTCTCTAGAGACTTGAGGAATTCTCTTCTTTCAAACAAATTTAGGTCCTTTCTTTTTTTCTTCTTCATCCTCTTACCCAAAATACCTTTCTCTTGTATCCTTTTCTTTCCTTCTCCTCTACGAAGGATTTTTTTCTTTCACAAGGGCACTAGTTGACTCTTTCCTCTTAGCTCCAACAATAGATTTAGTCATATAGGACATAGGAGCAACCAAAGAGGGGTTAGAGGTCCTACCTAACCTCATTTCCCTCAAAGTTCCTACATGAGGGGTAGATATACCTTCAAATTTCTCCACAAGGCCTTTTGGTAGACCCATCATTTCCACTACTTGAGCCTTTATCTTCTCCACATTCTTTTTAATTTCCTTATTTTTGTGCTTCATGTGTACTATACTATATTTTCTTCATGTTAGTCATATTTTTTTTTCTTTAGGATATTTTCTTCATGTGAGTCATATATTGTTTTCTTTAGGATCTCTATGCATACTTAAAATGTGTTCTACCAGGCTGGTAATCACATCCTTTTCCACCTCATATCCCATTTTAGGGATCCATACTGTCCTTGGTTCAATATCTTCCATCATGTAGTATTCTTTGTTGACCACGAAGATGATATCATTTTTTTACTTCTCAACAACAGTTTTGGGAATCCTTTCCCTTGCTTGCATGTTTTCCTAAAAAAATTTAAAGAAACCCCACAAAGTAGACTTATGAGTATCTACATCACCTAATATTCTCAAGTGGTCTCTGATTTATATAGAGACTGGAATATCCATCAACCATAAAATGTTTTTTGTTCTAAGAATTTATCTGAGAAAGTAAAATAATAAACATATGATCAAGGTACCATATCAAAAAGGTTATCGAGACTATTTGGTCTTCTATAGATTCTCCAACAACTATTGCCTTAAAAATTTTCACAAGTCTACATCAATGCCTTTCTTCACCATCTCATAACTAGTATTAATTATTGTGGAAAAAACAAAATTTTCTCTATTTGTGAAAATATCTTGTATCCAATCATCATAGAAGTATATTTCATAAGTAAGTCTTCAATATCCTTAGCTGTTAGTGCATTTTTATCAAATTTTACACCAGTTAAATTCATTACTATTTTTTTCTTCATGGATTTAAGAGCCTAAACTAGTCGTGTTGAGCATAACCCTATCACAACCTGAAGGGAATCCTTGTTGATCAAATGTGGCATATCCAACCAAATAATATTTTCATGAATTATGCTTAGCACATATCTAATGCATTCATCAACATAGCAAAAGATATGAAATTAATTTGAAACATCTAGTTTCTTTTATATTAAACTTTCATATTCTAGTTTCAACTCGAAATTATCAATGGTTAGCTCATTTATCAATAATTTCCCAACTTTGAATGATTGTACTCTTCCATTCTAGCATGAATATAGATTATAACATCCTTAGTATGCAATACACCAAAAGGAATTTACTTGATAATGCATCTTCTAAATTTGTCACATTGGATTTATCAGGGTGTTTCTTGAACTTGGTTCAAGGTTGGTTCACAATACTTGAGGGGTAAACACCTTGAAATACTTTTGAAACAAGGTAAAACCAAGAAACTATAAATACCTTTGAATCCTTGATGGTTATTGTTTTGTGCGACACTTTAAAAACACTTTGCTTCACTTTTTCTCCATTCTTCACTTTTCAAGAATTTGATCACAGATGAACTTTTCATATGTGAATCCACTTATAAAAACCTTTTGGATGACCTAAAATACATTAAATGCATTGGTTTAAAGGTAGGTCAAAAATTTGGTAACCCTAACTATATCATCACATGCACCTTAGATCTCTTCACAAATTTCTACATCAAGATATTTTTCACCAGTGATTGCACCAATAGATTAAGCATATAAAACCACACCTTGTATCAATGTGTTGATGGAATCAACAACATATGTCTAGAAAGGGATTAAATATTTTTTGGTAAAAACTCCCCCTATGCCAAAGCTTTTCATTTATTTTTTGGAGGAAACATCTATGCCAGGAGTTGTCACAAACTCATTCTTCATTGTGCTCTCTTCTTTATTTTTCTATATTTTTTTCACTTCATTCTTCATCTAAGATGGATTTTCATTCTTTCCCAAATTAGCCTTCTTTTGTGAAATAGAGTGTTTCACATTCTTGCTTCTGCAAAACTTTTCTATGTGTCCTGCTTTGTTCCATTTGTAACAAGTGACATCTTTTTGAACAAGCTCACTTCTTGCCATTCTAGATTTGCATCCATTAGCCTTATGTCCAAATCCATTATATGTATAACAATAGGCATTGAATGATTGAAATATCATACCATTATTATAGCCATTTATCATCTAATCTCTACATTCACTAGCTCTATGACCAACTCTATTGCATGTATAGCATTGACCAGGAAATGATAAAAAAAATTGATTCATTTTGTTTCTACATTCTATAACCTTATGTCCAAATTTACAATAGGAATAAAAATAACCATTGAAAGATAAATTCCTTTGTGCATTAGGTTGCCTGGTAGGAGGCCTTTTGAAATCTTTCTTCTAGTTTTAGACTTATTTGACATTTATCTTCTTGTCATTAGATTCTTAGCATTGTTTGGGGTCTAATAGGTCTTAGAAATTTCTCCTTTCTAAAAAAATAATCCTTCTTTGTCCTTAGAATCCTTCTATACAATAATCATCTCATAAAGCAGTGTGGAGATCTTCTTGAATTTTTGTTCTTGAATCCTTTCTTACTTTAGATCTAATCTCAAGGTTGCAATCTCTTGTTCAAGCTTTGAACATTCTTCAGATTTATCTTTCAATTTGGAATTTAAACAATCTTCAACACTTTTTCCTTCTTCAACTTGCACTTTCAGATTCGTGATAGTCTCATTTGATTGCTTGAGCTGCCCATTTGTGTCTTTGACTCTTTCTATAGCTTTCTTGAGTTTCTCTCTCAACTTCTTAGTGCATTCATCTACATCACTAAGATCCTTTTTATATCTCTAGTCTCTACTTCTTCTTTACCCAAATCTTAAAGAGCTGACTTGTGTTCACCTTCTATGTCAACTTCACAATCTTCTTCAACAAACCCATCAAGGATTATCTCCTAAAGGAATATGATACTTTCTTGTATCCATGTGTTCAACCTCCAAGATCTACCTCAGTGAACAAACCAATTGAAGGAACCAAGCTTTGATACCAATTGTTGAACACCCAAAATACTAAGAAGGGGTTGAATTAGTATTCACTAAAAATAATTAACTTCATCAATTTAAATATCCATTAAATGCATCAGATTAAACTTGCAATAATAGAAAGGAATAAAGAAAGCATGCATCACATCAAAGAACATAAGAACAAAAAATTTTACGTGGAAAACCCAAAAAGGGAAAAACCACAATGAGGATTAGCATACAATATATTATAATCAATTATAAGATATTACAAAATAGCTCACTACTAGGTGGAATCACTATCCAGGTGACTCACTGTCTAAAGAATAGAAGAAATGGCTCACTACAAGGATAGAAAAGAGGGTGGCTCACTGCTAGATATTTGAACTAATACAATGCATCTATAATATGCTAAAGATAGTTCCAATTAAGCCCTATAAATTGACTTAACACACTTCATGCTTCACTACTTATCAACCTCTTCACGTACTGCTCTTATTTAGATATCATGCACTTAATTATTTCACATTTCATACATTACACCACACATCTCATTCAACACTTTACACAAGGAATTAACCTTGTATATATACTGCTTCCAATACAAACATAAATTATGTTAGTCTAATTGATGTACCATGCATCCTCATAACTTGTTAGCTCAAAAAACCAACAAACACAACCAAAAAGATATACATAATCAAAATAGGTCAACATGACATGTAAGTCCGATGTAGAGATCCTTTAATTCTACACAATCTAAAACCCTTTAGGTTGAAACCACTGGTGAAGCAACAATGGAATTAACCAATTCTTCATCCATATTTCAACACACATACCTCCAAAGAACTTAATGCATGGAACAAAGGCACTTCAGAAATTTGTAAGAACTCCCTCAAAATCATATACCATAATAATCATCCATGGTGGAATGCAAAGCATTCCAATCAAGTGCTCTTTCAATGTAACTTTTCCATATTCAAACCGATACTCTATCAAATCCAAATTCAATTGTGGAGGGCTTCAAGATGTGAAACCTTGGATTTAGATTCCTCCAACATACACTAATATTACCTTAGAAATGCATGGCAAGATTCTTCTTAGTGGATTAATGTGGACATCAAAACTCATTCACTATACACTAGAAAATGTACTCTAGGACTTAGGCAATTCTACAAATATTTGGTCTATTCTAGACCAACAAAACTACATCTATATAATGTATTTTCATCACTCCATTCAATCATGCTCAACAAGCATCATTTACACATCAATATTGACATCACTGTACAATGTTGACATCAATGACAACACTATAGTAACAACATTTTCCATACATCCACCAATCTTCTCAATGACAAACCAATCTTCCAACACAAGGCACTTGGCTTTGATACCAATTTTTGAACACACAAAATTACTGAGAAGGGGGGTGAATCATTACTTAATCAGTTATTTCCTTTTATCAAAAATTAATTAATTAAAACATACCAAGCAGAATAACACAAATAGAAATAACCATAACACCAAATTTACATGGAAACCCCTACAAGGGAAAAGCCATGGCGAGAAAGTTGCTTGGTTCTACTTTCCAAATCTAGCCCCAAAATAAAATAGATTTTACAAAAAAAAATTATTTTCTTTAACCAAAGGAAGTTCACTACTCCTTGATCAATACAACACTCACAACAAAGGTTTACAACCTCAACATACAATTGGAGTTTGTTACCTCTAGCTTACTGCCTTTGGTAAATTTACACATACAACTACTTCAATAAGCTTTGATGCCTTTGGCTCATTGGCTTAAGCACACTTTATCATTTGCAATCATACATTCCCATTCGTAGTATGATTACATTCACAATTGATCTCTCTGAACTGATCTTTGCCACATTTCACCATCAAAAGATATTCTGCTAAAAACTATTCTCACACACTCTACTCAAAAAATTCACAACACACTCATACCTCTTCTCAAAAGATTTTATCTTCTATTTATACCCTCCACAACCTTCAATTTAAGGTTTCTCCATGTTAGCTACAAACATGTAATATAAGATATATATTAATTATAACAAGTCAGCTTAAAAAACATCTGCAATGGAAATAAATCTCATGCAGTCCAACTAAAAAGATATTCGAGACCTATTCTTCATGAAATACATATTTAAAATTAGTAGACACATCTAAAAGCTTGGTGCAAGCAACTCAACATGACAAGTCGAGCTAGTAAGTAAGTAAACTACCAAACATCAACTCTAGACCAAGGTGATACTAGAGAGACGAAGAAACTCTATGTGGATCACTCCAACAAACTAATATTTCTTGTAACAACACTTTTGTGCACTCCTTTTGAAATTTTAGATCTATTCATGTTGGCACAAACACTTAGAGATCAAGATATCAACTTTAAACAGATTGCGATTTAGGAGAGAATTAGATATTAATTTGCAGACCTTTCAAAGAGACCAAAGAGATTACATGATGTATTACATAACCTCTGTACACAAATTTAATCTAGTATATGTTGATTTAGATCATTTAGACACCAACATACCAATATGCTAGGTTTATGAAACATAGACAACACACTGTCAACAACAAAAACACTGGTGGTGCATGAAGGTTCCAACTGAAACTTGGAATGAGAAAACATACCACTTTTAGAAGCATAAATCCAAAACAATAAGGAAAAAAAATGTGATGTGATGAAGTATAGAGAAATTTAGTTCTTTAGCATTCATTCGCATGAACTTAACATCTACATACTCTAATAACACTAGAGCACCTTGTGATAAAACTTATGCATATAAACTTGGAATATGTGTACCTTACAATTGTGTAGAGCTACCCTTTGAACCACATGATCATATCTTCATTTGTTGAGAAATACAAAGCATTTGGTAGAGCTCTTATGAATTTATTATTATGCCTTAGATAATCTGGAACCTTATCAATCAAGGAATTTTGGCATCCATCCATGAACTTCAAATGATAGTTTACAATAATGTATTAGTCATGGAATTTTAACATCAAATCATGAACTAGCCTTCAACATAAGTGCATATGGTATCAACAATGGTTGAAATCAATGACAACAAACTTATCCAGACATTTTTCAATAACATGCAAATTGCTAAGTTGGATAAAGACAAGAGAAAAACCAAATTCTCCATAAACCCTTATCTCCTTGAAGCTAGGAGATGATTGAAGTATTTGGCATGGAAGGTGGGGATGAAGACAATGTGTTGATAATTTAGAGTTACTCTAAGGTGTTGGATGGTTGTAGATCTACCATATTGGATCAAGCCTCGGTTGTTGATAATTGTAAAAAACCAAAGGTAAGAGAATTTTGGTCAATTCCAATGAGGAAGACAAAGATGATGAGGAATTCCTTCCTCAATAAGATGATGATTGGGATAAGAAAACTTCAAAGAATGGATTTGAGGAGGAAACTCATGATGATTATGAAGCAAAGGAGTAGGAAAGAGAGGGAAATGAAGAAGATATGGATGAGGATAATGAACATGAAAAGATCAAGGAAACAAAGGTGTTGAGATGGAAACTATGGCTCCTCCTTCTCTAGGGTCTAAGGAAGAGATGGAAAAAAATGTGTAAAGGATACCTACACCTGATGAGGACTAGGATAGTAAAGGTAAGGATAACATTAAACTCAATAAACTCAAGATGAAGGTGGATGAGCTAGAGAAAAAAATAGAAATCAACAACAACTATGACAAGATGAAGTACATGGAAATTTCCCTTTCAAATATCTCAAGATAATTGATTGAAATATGAAGAAGGTTTTCATGGGTACAATTTTAGGTTACTCAAAATTAAATAAACAAAAGAAGAAGGGTATGTGCAAGATCATCATGGAAAAAATAGGCCCTAAAGTGGTGAAAAGTTTAGAAAAATCAGATTTAGGCAACTTGACATAAAAATTTGAATAAGTTATCTATATTATTTCAAAAATATATGTAAGAATAGAATCTGTAGAAAATTGTATGTGGTTTCAAGCTACTGGGCTTATTAAAAAAAATCTATTTAGTGAAAATTTGAGAGAATTTCAATCGCGGTAATTCTTAAATTCCGGGGGAAAAATAAGATGTAGATTAATACGTTTGACCACCTAAGCACAATAAAATGATAATATTTTTTTATAAGATTGTAGATAAGTAGAGGACTCATATCGATGTGATGCATATTTTTTTTGTAGCTTTTTTTCCAAGTAAATAATTAATTATGAATTTTTTATTACAACTTTTTAAAAAATAAAAACTTGTATGTATGAACACCTTAACTTGGTTAAAACGTCATGAAATTCAATTTTTTTTTAATCCTATAGTATGTAAAGCATAGAATGTGACACATGTTTCGGATTCAAAAAATGTGATACTGTTTGAAAGCTATAGATATTTTTCAATCAGCCTATCAATTAGGACTTTAGTAGTAATTCAAATAGAAAATGAATAATAATTATTTATTAAATTCAAAGTAAAGAATAATTTATATTGGTGGAAAGCTGAAAATATCCTTTAAAAACCCTTTTCATTTCATCAGTTTTGGGTAAAAAAAAAGTAGTCAGCCACATCCTACACATACCCATCATATTGCCACTTTTTGGCCCATCATGATCCTACACATACCTAGAAATTTTCTAAATACAAAGAGTACCAAAATGAGGAGGAAAATAATGAAGATGAGATTTTGGACAAGGAGGTTTGGGAGGAGTCCCTAAACTCTCCCATTGCTAGTTGGAGTTTAATCAATTAGTTTGGTTATATGGCTTCTTGCTATTGTTCATATTTTCTTGTCTTTAGTTTCACTATTTTATTGGGCTTCTATACCCTTTCCCTATTTGGTCAGGCATGAATGCCCTCTTGTTGTTGAACTTTGTTTAATCTTATGTTTTTCTAAACTTATTGGTTCATGGCCCTTTCCCTTATTTTTTAATAAAAATCATGTGAATACTTTTTCAACTCAACAAACTCAATATAGAAACATTGTTGGGGCTCTTGATGGACAACAACCTGAAAACTACATTATATATAAATTTTGGATATAAAATGAACAAAATGGAGAGAAAATATCAAAACTTAAACAAAAATGATAGAGGAGAAAATAAAAATGGACGAAAATGTCATATATTTGAATCTAATCAACACTGCATAACTATTGATTAAATCTAAGAATGTTGAATAGGAAAAAAAATGGCTACTACATGTTCTCATCACTACATCATCATTGTGTGAACCACTTTAGAGAGAGAAGAACAATCAAATGGATGGTGAATAGAGAGGTTAAAAATCCACTCTAATTTAATATATTAAAATTATAACATGAAGAAGATTCATACTATTTAATATAGAAATCAATTAATCATCTTTGACACCAACATCCCATTATTGCATTTCAATAGATTTATTAATCATTTAAACCTACAACTACCCAACAACTAACTAAAAACTAACTTAACTAATAAGTAACATCTAATTAATAAAGTATCATTAACATATTAGTTCATTATTAGTTGTAGTATTCTATGTCATAGACTAATTAATCTCTAACAAAATTGAGATTAATTTATCATATCTATATGTTGGGAGGAATCATCTCTTTTGTTTAACATGTTAATCTTTGCATCCCTATGTACTTTGGGAACATAATACCCATCCCTTCATATCTTATATACTATTATTAAAACATCTTTAACATTTATATTTAGCCCCTTTATTTCTTAGGATTATTTTTTGGTCATCCTCTCAGCTACAAACTTGTCTTACCCTAGTTTCATTTATTTTATTTACATTTAATTTTACTTCCCACTTAGGTTACCCTTCCCACACAAGGCTAAGCAAACATGATTTTAAGATATATGTTTCTATTACCTTGTATAATTGAAAGGCATTCAATATATTCATTTCAACCATTGAATTATAAGAAGAAATATATATTACATCTAGATACTTACATTGATGCTACAAAAGAAATCTAGTATTCCAAAATTAGTCTAGGAGCATTTACATGATATACAAGTGTTTCCATTTATTTTTTCTATTATCAAGGGGTTGAATGAGGTGAAAATACCTGAAAAATTTATTGTATAGAAACCTAAAGTAAATTTATTTATAAAATCTATTATTCCTTGGAGATAACAAAAAATATATGGTGGAGTAAGAAAAATTATCTACAAATTACATGAGTCATTTTCATAAGCATAGAATGATATCCAAGTTGTAAAATCATCCTTGGCAATTAATCTTGCGCATACATAGTCATAATAGAATTTAGTATGGTTCATAAGTGAATTACCATTATCTTATCTACTATTTGATGAGGGCACAACCCAAGACTTAGAAAATAACCCACAAATAAGAGAATAATTTTATTATTTACAAAATGGAGCTTCTTACATGCAGAGGATCTCAAATCCCGAAGTTCTACAACACATGCAAGTTACAGAAAGCTACAGAATCACCCTTTCGCAATATGTGAGCTTGTCCCCTAAAAGTTACCCAAAAATTAGAAACTCGCCCATAAATAGAGCTCCTCTTTAATTTGGAGCCAAAACAACATTCAAATTTGAGTTTAGGCAGTTTGGCGTCGAAAAATTACAACTTGAAGTTCAAATTTCAAAAGAACATTTGCAATTGTATCTTCTAGAAAGTGTGCCAACTTCCCAGGGCCATAACTATTGATCCGGGACTCTAATTCGCAAACCGTTTGAACCGTTGAAAAGGTCTCGAAGTCAACAATGCGCTTGAAATCCACTACACTGATTTTGGAAAGTTTCGGGGCCAATCCGGGAACTCTAAGTGCCTCAAATCTAACTCAGAAGATTTTTAGGTGCAAATCTGGGAAACTAAAACTATAATATCTTTCAACCTATAAATAGAAAAGAAAAACCATAAATTGGGAATTTCACTATGATGAAAAAGGTATCCAAAAATGTAAAAACATCTAAAAACTGAGAAACTTGAAATTTAACTATTTTTGGGTGATGCAAGATTGCCCTTACACCACTGGATGCTCCTGCATCAGACACCCAGGGTAATTTGAGAAGTGACCCCATCATCTCAAATGGTGGAGGAAAACCTGTGATTAGAGCCTCTACCTTGACAGCAGGATGAAGATCTTCAAGCGAGGCCTTCCTTTCCATTTCACGGATATTCTTCACTTGCACGATTTCTGGTACTCCTTCCCACATGACTATCCAAGATTTTTCAAATCTCCTCATTTTCTAAAGTAGGTACTAGAATCCCACATTGTTCCATCGGTGGTACTTCCTCTACGCCACCTTCATGATACTCTATCAGATCTGAAATGTTGAACACAGGGGAAATGTTGAATCCATTCGGCAACTCTACCTCATATGCATTCCCTGAATCATGCCTCTTCAAAATTTTACAGGGACCGAACTTCTTCATCTTCAATTTGTTATATGTTCCCACTGGAAACCTTTCTTTTCTCAAGTGGACCATCACTTCATCACCAATCTGAAACTCCTTATACCTCCTCTTATGATCCGCCTTAGCCTTATACTGCATATTCATCTTGTTAATATGTTCTCTTACTGCTCTCATGTATATCCTTGATGTGATTGCGCGAATCTTAGAAGCTTCAGCACTTATTTTTCTTCTCTTGGTCCATCTTCCTCAATTTTGGAGCTGTTCTAGGGCTACCTCCATACACAATGCGGAATAGTGATCTACTAGTGCTTCTGTTGACAAAATTGTTGTAGAAAATTCTGCACGGGGTAAGATCAAGTCCCATCCCTTGGGTTTATCTCCTACCAAACATCTCAATAGGTTACCCAGACTCCTGTTAACAACCTCTATCTGCCCATCTATTTGTGGATGGTGTGCAGAACTGAACTTCAACTTTGTCTTCAGCTTCTTCCACAAGGTCCTCCAAAAGTACCCCACAAATTTGGTGTCACAATCTGAAACAATACTCTTTGGTAGACTATGTAGCAACACCGCCTCTTTGAAGAACAAGTTAGCAATATGGACTGCATCATGGGTCTTTTGATATGGAATGAAATGTGCCATCTTCAAAAACCTATCAACCACCACAAAGACTGAAGCATTCCCTCATTGTGTCCTTGGCAAACCAAGAACAAAGTCCATACTTATATCCTCCCATGGCCTCTCTGGTATATGTAAGGGCTGGTATAAGCCTGTATTCTGACTCACTCCTTTAGCCATCTGACATACCCTACAACTTTGTACAAACTTCTTCACATCCTATGACAATGAGGCCAATAATAATGCTCAATGATAATGGCAATGGTCTTATCCTGACCAAAATGTCCTGCCATTCCTCCACTATGCTTCTCCTTTATCAAGTTCTCCCTCATGGAACTCCTCAAGATACACAATTAACTTCCCTTAAATAACATGCCATCCTGGATTATGAAATCCAGCCACCTTGTCCTATCCACTGTAACAAGTTCCGTGCAAGCTTTCCAAGCCTTTGCGAAATCAAGATCTTCTGCATATAGTGTCTTAAATTCACTGAACCCAACCACTTCAATCTACATCTTTTTCATCAATGTATGCCTCCTACTTAAGACATCTGCAACCCTATTTGACTTCCCACTCCTATGTTTCAAAACAAAGGTATAACTCTGCAAAAACTCTACCTATTTCATATGCCTCTGATTTAATTTTCCTTAACTATTTAGGTACTGCAAGGCCTGATGATCAGTATATAGAACAAATTCTTTCGACAACAAATAATGTCTCCATTTCTTTAATGCTTGAACTATTACATAAAATTCCTGATCATATATAGAATACTTTCTCTTGGCATCATTTAACTTTTCACTAAAATAGGTAATGGGCTTACCTTCTTGGCTCAACACTGCTCCAATGGCACAACCACTGGCATCACAATCCACCTAAAACACCTTGTTGAAATCTGGGAGGGCTAGAATAGGTTGCTATGTTACCTTTTGTTTCAACAGTTCAAAACTCTTTGCCACTCCAGTGCTCCACTTGAATTCTTTTCTATCCCCTCTCATTGTTTCAGTCAGGGGTCCACATATACTACTAAAGTTTCTAATGAAATTTCTATAAAAAATAGCCAAACCATAGAAAGATCTCACCTCGGTAGTAGTTCTTAGGGTAGGCCATTCTAGAATAGCCTACCTTCTAAAGGTTACATCTTGAGACATTACTGCTGAAACAACAAACCCCAAAGTACACTAACTCCTCTTCACAAAACTGCACTTCTTCAGATTAATTAACAGTTTCTCTTCTCTTAACTTCTCAAAGGCTCTCTGAATATGCATCAATGCTCATCCAATGTCTTACTGAAGATCAAAATATCATCTAAATACACAATAATAAAACTTCCCAGAAATTCTTTTAGTACCTCGTTCATGAGCCGCATGAATGTGCTCGGTGCATTGGTTAGCCCAAAGGCATGACTAACCACTCGTACAGGCCCTCTTTGGTCTTGAAGGTAGTCTTCCATTCAT
>VDFB02322083.1:32549623-32570805 GCA_007258455.2 Sequoia sempervirens | reverse complement strand
GACGTATTATTCCAATAGTTTGCAACTCGAACTATGTACCAATCTAAGTGCATAGTTAAATGGTTGCATTATCAATAGATAGGCATCAACGTATAAGGAAGTGAAGAGGATAAATGTTGGACCCGTTTGTTATTGATGAATAGCGACAACATTAGTAGGATGAAATTTATAGGATGCAACTATAAACAGTTGATGAAACTACATAACCACCTTAGCTACACAATGTAATTAAAATATCTATGCTAACATTCCCCCCTTATTACATTTTTATTTTAAATGAACCCCTAGAAACTCAAATTTTACCTTTCAAATGGACCCCCCACAAGGCTTACATAACAAAACTTGTTGACTACATAAATAGATATACATTACTGAGAAGATCTTCCTTTGAAGAAACAAATCCTGAATCAAGTGGAACTCCATCAAGTTGTATTGTGACCCTCAAAAGGGTGTAGCTTCGAGCTAATTTAGTAAGTTATTAGACTACCATTTTCCCAAACTCCCAATCACTTATTCCCAAATTATTCAATAATAATCCATATTGAATTGTGATGGAGCTCCATCAAGTTGTCTAATGACCCTCGAAAGGGTATAATTCTTGATCGCAATCTCACAAACTCATTGGACAAAAATCCATTTTGAATTCAACACCAAATACCTTACCTGTCTCCAAAAGATAAACTTCAAAATATATATATTATTGAAAGCCATCAACATCAACAAGGAAAGAAAGAAAGAAAGAAAAATGCTTCTCATGCAAAGCACCATCTCAAAGTGAGAAGCTAACTTCAGATGATGCAATTCCTCCATCCTCCAATACCACCAACCTCCAATTATGAAGGCTCAAAGCACAAACCATTATTAGTGAAAAAACCAGAATCATTAACAAAATCATCATCATCTAGAGAATCATCATCCTCGATGTAGGCTAAGTTAGCTTCATTTGTTTGATCTTTGAGATTTCCTTTAAGAACATATGTGGCTCAAGTTTACAAGACCAAGCTATATGACCTTTTTTTCTTACAATAAAAACACTTAATTTCCCCATTGTTTTACCTGACCTTTTATTATGGCTTCATGAGTATAATGCATTCTCTAGTTGAGAATCGCCTTATGCATGTACTGCATCTGTTCTCTTCTCTTCTACTAAAAGAGCTAAAATCACATCTTCTAATTTTTGGAAAGTTATTTGACAAAGTGTAAAATAACATTATTATATTTTGATGGAAAACCATTTAACAATATAGCTCTAGCATCGTCATCATCTTCTGGGGCCTTGATTTATGTTAGTTGCCTAATGAGAGACCTCAAATTACTTATGTGATTTGACATTGTGATTCCATCTTCCATTTTGAACTTGAATAATTGAAGTTTTAGGGATAAGTTTGTATTAAGTGTTTTTGCTCCAAACAATTTATTTAGATTATCCCAATTTATGTTGATGGTTTATCTAAATCTATATTATGTAATTCAAAGTCAAAAAGAGCAAGATTGATAATTGATTTGGCTTTATCATCTTTAATGTTCCAATCCAATAACTTATTTGCATCTTAGGTGGGTTTTCTTTTCCACTTACTATTCCCCATAAATTTATATTCTTTAGAATATCTCTTATATCACTATTAAACTCACAATATTAAATTAAACCCCAATTTAAACCTCACATAAATACTCCACATGACTCTACATATGGAAAATTTCACACGTGCTCACATACCATAAGTGCAGAAAATTTCATATTTTCACACCTTCAATGGTTATTACATATAGCAAATTCTTCTCTATTCATAGACTAAGCATAATAGCAAATTTTCCCTCACCTGCAGTGATAATTTCTGAACAATAAGAAGGAAGATATGCAGAAGAAAACAACTAACCCTCCTATGTTAACATAAGAATTCTAATAACTCCTATAAAGATTCCTTTAAGAATAACGACGTAGCATATCCTTATAGTCCGGTTTTCCTTGCACCAATTCTAGGCAGTTATGTAACGATTTTATTGCTGGTAATGTCATTCTTTCCCTTTCATATAGGATTAGTCTGCACCTAATGATTAGTAAAGAGTGCTCTGCCACCGAGAAATCCTTGAGCTCTTGGCAAATATAACTCTTTGTGGGTGAGAAGCATGAACAACTGCGGAAATGTCGCTCTGCGGATATCAAATATTCAGTGCCATTTTTACAGCATCTTACGCGCAGTAATAGGGCTCTGTTACCATATGAAGAGGTTAGAGATTCAATAACATGTTTGTTATTGATGAATATGAGCATTAAAAATTCATCAATTCATGTTACAATTATTTTAGGTCGAAATAGAATTATTGTATAAAAGGGTTTTGGGTTGTTTTGGCATTAAATGAGCCATAACTAAAAATTATCAGCTCTTAAATTTCAATATCAGTTGTATTTGTCTACAAATTAATTTTTAAAATATTTTCCATTTGCTATCTTTTAATATGTTGTCAACATGTTTTCTTTCCTCATCAAATGTTTTGCCAAAACTTGCGTTTTTTGCATGCTTATTAAAACCAAAATTTACTATCTACATATTAGAATAAATTACATATTTAAAAACTAAAAATAAAATCCTACATTTCATATTTTTACTTGATTTAAGAATTGTATGAAAAAATGCTTCAAATAATTATCCCATGTATAATTATATGTTTTTTCAAAAAAAAAATGCTTTCAGGTCATTTTTTATCCTCATTATCTTGCACTCACCCTCACTATAAATCATTTCTAAGTACTTAATATTCTCATTTCAATTAGGTATACAAAATTATGCAATGAGATCATACAAGGTCATAGACCACCTATGCAAGGGTTCTAGTAGGTAGAGAATACAATGTCATAGATCACCTATGTATCATTTACCATGGAGGCTAATGCTTTCCCCATAGTTAGCTCTATCTCTATCTCTATCACTTGGATATATAGTGTAAGTATCTTCTTGGGTCTAGCCAATATCTAATACATCACAAAAATATGTGGTTGATTCTCTTATCTAGGTTTGAACAATGCTTTCTAGGGGATATCCTTGATATACCACAAAAATATGTGAGGCTTGATTTTATTAAATATAGAAAGAATGTGCCTAAGACTTGATATGAGAGGGTAAGCCACTCTCTTTTGTCACAATTTCAAGGTATAAATTTCTTAAGTGTTTAGCTAAAATGACAAATCTCCTTTTCCAATGTGTGTGTCTTTTGATTCACCTTCAACTATTTACATTCTACTAGAATGTTAGGGTTGGAGTCATTCTCATAGTAAAAGTAGTCCACTTGTCTTTATTGTCATCCGAGATTTTTCCTAAAGCATAAGAATGGAACATATACAGAGTGATTAAAGACACTTTAATTTCTGTAAAACTTAAAATAGCACAAGATAAACCACACCGGAGTGCCCTCTAACTCTGTTATGTATGTACAACATTGCGGACATAAGTAGCACGATTTGATCACCGCTCCAATTGCATCAATTTCCACAGGGTGCAACAATTTCTCGACAATTACGGATTTGAAGATAAAATTGATTAGATAGTAGTTAATTGCAATACTCAGATTAGGTCAGATGACGAATGCGACAAAAGCGACCATACTTGGAGCTCATCTATAAATTGTCTAGAAGAATTCCTCTATTACAAACAGATAGGAGTTAAGCATGAGTTTAATATCAAATCTAAAGCAGGAATTAGATCGATTAGTGGGTATGGAGACTCTACTCCTTGTGATTTCTTGCCTGCTAATTCTTGCAAATCATCAGCAGCTGTACTGCTCAGCGGCAACACAGAATTTGGGTCAGTAAATTCTTTCAATCTTTTGTTTCAAACCAATGTCTTTAAGTTGATTAGACAGACATCTATTTACAAATTTTAATCATAATGATTCTTTAAGCCCTTCTGACACTTTATGCTTGATGTTTACAGAATACCCATTTCCGTTTATGACAGCAGATGCTGAAAAGGCAGCTGCAAGAACGTATGATTACATTGTAGTTGGAGGAGGTACAGCGGGGTGTCCTCTGGCAGCAACACTGTCACAGAACTACTCTGTCTTGGTATTGGAAAGGGGAGACTCTCCCTATGGAAATCCCGACGTTGAAGACAATAAAGGCGTTTTCAAGCTTTTGGGGAACGCCAGTGAATTCCCTTATGTCGCTGAGGGATTTGTCTCAGAAGATGGAGTACAGTTGGCAAGGGCAAGAGTTCTTGGAGGCGGAACAGCCATCAATGGTGGCTTCTACAGCAGGGCAAGCCTTGACTATATTCGGAAGATGGAGTGGAATGAAAAGCTTGTAAATGAGTCGTATGAATGGGTGGAGAAGATGAATGCCTTCAAACCAAACAAGCTTTTTCGGTGGAGTTCTGCTGTGAAGGATGCACAGTTGGAAGCTGGATTGCTTCCTTACAATGGGTATACTTGTTAGAATTAACTCAACTGTATGCAGCAAACTCTTTGCGTGTTAGCTAAGTTATGGTAGGTGTAGTTGGTATTTGCATTAATTTTGGAAGACTTCCGATAGCTCTACATTAGGTTTAGATACTTGGAGCTTACTCCATCTTTTGCTAATTGCTTCTAGTTACTTCTAGAAGGCTGTGAAAGCCCTAAATTTTGTATTACTCTATTTTCAACATGTATGAATGACTGTTATTCTGCTGCTCTGCTTTATGCTCTATTTTTCAGTATTTTCATTGTTCTGCTGTATTATTCTTCATTCCTCTACCATATTTGACATGTTATCAGAGCTGCTGCAAGTCCAGGTTGCATAAGCCTCTTCATATTTAAATGGAGAGCAGCTAGATTAGATTTGACTGAAGGAAAAGCCTAAATTAGAGTCAAGGAAGTCAATAGAACCTGTTATTGCTGGAGTGAAGGAGCCGCACAGATTTAGGCCTAGAAGTTGCTTTCTAAGAGATTTGAAAGTATCAAAAGAGCACAGAGTTGCTCATAAGGAAGCTGCCATTTCAGAGTTTTTTTTAATCTTGGAAGTTTTTTTTAATGGCTGCCTCTAGTAATCTGCCACAAACTCCTATTCTTCTTGGCAAAAATTATGATTTTTGGTCTTTAAAAATGAAGTCTTTTTTGCAAGCCTAGGAATGTTGGGAACCAGTTGAGAATGGCTACACAGAGCCCACTCCAACAGACTTAGCTGCTATGAATAATGCTCAAAGAAATGCAGCTGCAGAACAGAGAAATAAAGAAAATAGGGAAAAATGTTGGATTCAAAATTCTGTTGATGATTCTATTTTCTCAAAAATCACAGGTGCAACAACATCAAAAGAAGCTTGGGATATCCTCAAATCTGCATATGAGGGTACTGACAAAGTCAAGATAGTTAAATTGCAAACCTTACGAACTCAGTTTGAAACATTGAGAATGTCTAACTCAGAGAATATTGATCAGTTTATGACCAGAGTCATGGGTATTGTAAACCAGATCAGGATTAATGGTGAAACCATTGAAGATCAGAAAATTGTTGAAAAGGTCCTCAGAAGTTTACCAAAGAAATTTGAAATGGTTGTCACAGCTATTTTGGAGTCCAAAGATCTCACTACTTTTTCAGTAGTAGAGCTAACTGGATCACTCTTGTCACATGAGACCAGACTAAATCTGGAAGAAGAGTCTTTGGAACAAGCTTTCAAGACTCAAGCATCTTTCAATAGAGGTAGAGGCAGAGGAAACAGAGGCAGAGGCAATAGAGGGAGAAGTAACAGAGGCAGATCAAATCAACATGATGAAGAAAGGACAACACAAGAACAATCAGGGCAGTTTAGAAACTCTCAAAATCAGGCACAAAGAGGCAGAAAATGGACTGATAAATCTAGAGTCCAGTGCTTCTACTGCAAGAAATTTGGACACTATGAATATGAGTGCAAAAAGAAACAGTCAGACCAAAACAATGGTAGAGCACATGTCTCCAACAATGAAGGAGAATCTTCTGAAGCAATGTTTCTTTCCTGCCATATTTCTGAAGACATTCACACCAAAGACCTTTGGTTGCTCGACAGTGGCTGCAACAATCATATGATAGGTAACAAAGATTTAATTTCATGCATTGATACTTCTACAAATTCTAAAATTACTCTTGGTGATGATTCTCGAGTAAAAGCTCAAGGGAAAGGAATTGTGCCTATTCTTACTAAACAAAATCAGCGAAAAGAGATACATGATGTTTATTATGTTCCAAACTTGAAACACAATCTCATAAGTGTAGGTCAATTGATGGAACATGGCTATGATATAATCTTTAAGGGTACAACTTGTTGTATTTTTGACAAACCTCCTAGTAGAAGACTTATAGCAAAGATTGAAAGAACCAAGAATAGAATCTTTCCTTTAAATCTTAGGAGTGCCATTCTATCACAGTCATTTGCCCACAATGTCTCAAGCATGGATGAGTCACAATTATGGCATTCTAGGTTTGGTCATCTTCCATTCAAGAGTCTTAGTCTTCTTCAAAAACAATCTATGGTCAAAGGTCTCCCTGTTTTAAAGGATCTTGATAGTCAATGTGAAAGTTGTATTCTTGGAAAGCATAAGAGAGACAGCTTCCCATCATCATCAAATAGAGCAAAAGAACACTTAGAGCTAGTCCACACAGATCTTTGTGGACCAATGCAAACTCAATCCATTGGTGGTAGCTCTTATTTTCTAACATTTATTGATGACTTTAGTAGGAAAATTTGGATTTATTTCCTCAAGAACAAGTCTGATACTTTTTCAAAGTTCAAACAATTCAAAGCTGAAGCAGAAAAACAAAGTGGTAAATATATTAAAGTGCTCAGATCAGACAGAGGAGGAGAATACAACTCAAAATATTTCATAGATTTTTGCAAACAACATGGGATCATTATGCAAACCACAACAAGATATACTCCACAACAGAATGGAGTAGCTGAATGGAAAAATCAGACCATCATGAATATGGCTAGATGCATGCTCAAAGAAAAGAATTTGTGCAATGATTATTGGGCTGAAGCAGTTGCTACTGCAGTCTATATTTTAAATAGATCCCCCACAATTAGTGTTCAAGGAAAAGTGCCACAAGAGGCTTGGTCTGGTACAAAGTTGAATGTAGCTCATTTTAGAATTTTTGGATGCATAGCATTTGCACACGTTCCAGAGGAGCTGAGACAAAAACTTGACAATAGGAGTGAAAAATGTATCTTTGTTGGCTATAGTGAACAATCAAAAACCTATAGACTCTACAATCCTATCACTAAGAAATTTGTGGTGAGTAGAGATGTCAATTTCCTTGAGAACAAATCATGGAGTGATCAAGAAAATGAAACTTTGAATGGTCCAAATCCATTACAACTGTTTGATGAACCTTTAGATTAGCAAGTTCATCTGCCAAGGCCACCAAGATTATAGGTACAAGAACATCAACAACACTTTGAAAATGCTAATTCTCCCAGCAATGATTCATCTTCTTCTACAGACAATCAGAGAACTAAAAGTTTAAGGGAAATATATGAGCAAGAAAATGCAATTGAACAAGATCTTTTTGCCTTTCTTTCATATCATCCAATCCACTTTGAAGAAGCAGTAAAAGAGGAACATTGGGTTGATACAATGAATCAATAAATTGAAGCCATAGAAAAGAACAAAACTTGGGATCTTGTTGATCTACCAAGTGACAAAACCAACATTGGTGTGAAGTGGATATATAAGACAAAGTTGAATGACAAAGGAAAGATAGAAAAACACAAAGCAAGGCTGGTTGCCAAGGGTTTCTCTCAACAACTTGGCATAGACTATGGAGAAACTTTTGCTCCAGTGGCAAGGTTAGACACAGTCAAAACTATTTTGGCTATTGCAGCTCAAAATAAATGGAAAGTTTTCCAAATGGACGTCAAATCTGCATTTTTAAATGGCATATTGGAAGAAGAGATATATGTAGATCAGCCACCAGGATTTGAAATCAAAGGACAAGAGCATAAAGTATACAAATTGAAGAAAGCATTGTATGGCTTAAAACAAGCCCCAAGAGCTTGGTATAGTCGGATTGACTCTTACTTCATCAATAGTGGATTCATCAAGAGCCATCATGAGCCAACTCTCTATACAAAAATAGATCATGAAGGTAAAATTCGCATTGTTTGTCTTTATGTTGATGACTTGCTCTATACAAGAAATTTGATGTTAGATGAGTTCAAAGCTGCCATGAAAAAGGAATATGAAATGACTGATCTTGGAATCATGAAATACTTTTTGGGAATTGAAATCAACCAATCTGCTCAAGGTATTTTTGTTTGTCAACAAAAGTATGCTTTAGAAATGTTGAAAAAATTCAGAATGGAAATTTGCAAACCAGCAAACACACCCATTGCTCAAGGAACAAAGTTGAGCAAACAAGATGATGGACCACCAGTTGATTCTACTTTGTACAAGAGTCTAGTTGGCAGTCTTTTGTACCTCACAGCAACTAGACCTGACATAATGTTTGCTGCAAGTTTTGTATCCAGATTCATGGACTCTCCAAAAGATTCACACTGGAAAGTAGCAAAAAGAATTTTGAGATATGTTGCAGGGACAATCAACTATGGATTATGGTACACTCAATCTGAAGATGCTTCACTCTCAAGCTACACAGACAGTGATTATGCTGGCAGCATAGACGATAGGAAGAGCACATCAGGTTATGCTTTTCACTTGGGAACGAATCTCATCTCATGGGCATCCAAGAAACAGGCCATAGTTTCAATATCTTCAGCAGAGGCAGAGTATGTGGCTGCAACTACAGCAGCTTGTCAAGCAGTATGGCTAAGAAGGATTCTGAATGATCTTGCACATCTTGAAAAGGAGCCAACTCCTATTTTCTGTGATAACAGCTCAGCAATTGCCTTATCCAAAAATCATGTCTTCCACAAGAAAAGCAAGCATATTGACACTCGCTTTCATTTCATTCGAAAGCTCGTACAAAATGGAGAAATTTCTCTTGACTTCTGTGGATCACGAGATCAGCTTGCAGACATTTTTACAAAGCCATTGGGAAAGAATGTTTTTGAATTTCAAAGGAAACACTTAGGGATTTTTAGTGCTAATATTTGTACAATTGAGATTAGGAGGGAGTGTTAGAATTAACTCAACTGTATGCAGCAAACTCTTTGCGTGTTAGCTAAGTTGTGGTAGGTGTAGTTGGTATTTGCATTAATTCTGGAAGACTTCCGATAGCTCTACATTAGGTTTAGATACTTGGAGCTTACTCCATCTTTTGCTAATTGCTTCTAGTTACATCTAGAAGGCTGTGAAAGCCCTAAATTCTATATTACTCTATTTTCAACATGAACGAATGACTGTTATTCTGCTGCTCTACTTTATGCTCGCTCTGTTTTTCAGTATTTTCATTGTTCTGCTGTATTATTCTTCATTCCTCTGCCATATTTGACAATACTTTGGATCATTTGGAGGCACCAAGATGGTACTTCATCTTTTGACAATAATGGAAGGAGACATACAGCTGCAAATCTTCTGCGATATGAAAATTCAGATAACATTGTAGTTCTTCTAAATGCTATATCCAGTAGATTACTCTTCAATACCTCATCAGGTACATTGACATTTACATTTTCATGTCCTTATTTTCAAAGGTTTAAATGGCCTATGTGTTGTACTTAATATAGTGGCTAGTTATTTGGAGACTTTGGGTTTTAAGTACATACCAGTTCTCTATGATAGACAGTTTCCATCTATATATATATATATATTAATTCAGTCACAATTAATTTAATTCCATAATTTGATATTGACTGTAATTACTTAACATTTTGTTAAATACATATAATTAATTTTGTATTAGATATGTTAGACATTTTTTATTTTGAGTAAAATAATATTTGGATTTATGTTCAATTAAAAAGATATTATATTTGTGAGATTGATTTGTTGAGATACGATGTTTAATACAACAATTTTTTTGTTTATATGTAATACTTTAATTTTCAATAGAATTTTTATTTTTTATTTATTTTTAACATTATCTATACAATTATTTGATGTAGGAAAAGTAAAGGTTATTGACATTGAGTTTATGAGCAATGTTGATGGTCTCTCTTACCAAGTATTAGTCAATGAATGATCACATCAAACTGAGGTAATTTTGTCAGCGGGAAGCATTGGTAGCCCCCAACTTCTCTTGTTAAATGGAATTGGCCCATCACAACAACTTAGAGAATTAAATGTTACTATACATTTAGATTCAAATTTTGTAGGAAAAGGAACTATTTCCATGGAAAGGAGTGAATGAATTAAGATGATTAAATTACATACTGGTACAACCTCTTAAAGGAAAAAAAGCAATGGGTATAAAACTTCCTAATACAAGAAACAAAACTACCTGAGAGATTAACCTTAATATAAAATTAATACACTAACAATTTTCAACCAAGACTTGAGCCAACGTGGTAGATCTATGACCACCCAACTCCTTAGATTCACTTAGAATTATCCTTACATTGTCTTCATCCCCACCTTCCATTTCAAATATTTTAATCGTCCCCTGACTTTAAGGAGATGAAGGGTTTTGGAGAATTTGGTTTTCTTCTTGTCTTTATCTAGCTTGGCAACTTCCATGCTCAGGTCTAATCCTTTTTCTAGAAGGAATAAACAAAAGCAACTCTTGCTAGGGAGGAGTGTTAACCCTTACAAATAATTTTCCATTTTTATAACTAGGCCCCACTTTCCCACAAAGCTAGGGTTACACTTGTTATGAGAAATAGTAGAGGGGGTAAATTTTTTATTCTCCAAGAGTTTTATTTTTATATTACTCTTGGATAGGGGTTACAGGTAGGTTTCAAATAGATAAATATTTATATATCCACAATGAGGCCTTCAATGAAACAAGTTTCCAAGGACGAAAATAGGTAGAAAGGTAAGATAATTTTTTTCCATGTCTAATATGATTTAGGATTGGGGTAAGTGCACCAATTTGTGAGACAATTTTGATGCCAAATTGGATAAAAAAACTCAAAATAGGCCATTTGGCACATGCCAAATTTGGTGAGCATCAAATTTAGTGCTTGCCAAATGAATTTAAGTCATTTGGTGTGCGCCAAATAGAAAAGAAAGTTATTAAAACAAAAAAATGCATTTGTATCTTCATGTTTTTGTCCACCCGTGGCTTGGTTTGGAGGTTTTCAGCTCTACAACTCACACTCGCCAAATCTCTTCCATTTTTCCACTCTTAGCTTGCAATTCTTCACGAGGATGCTACCAACACGTCAAAGAGGTCGAAGATTGCAAAGAGGTATGTATTTTTATTTTATTTTATTTCAAATTTTATTTAAAATGTAGATTGAAATAGGTTTTTTTAATAAAAATTTGTTATAATTATCAAGGAATGAATCTCCACCTCTAAAAATTGAGAATTCACAATCACCCCCTCATGAAGAGCCTCCTATATAAGAACAACCTGAAACCCCTCCATCAATTCAAAGAAATTCTCAAGAAGCACAAGAAAATATCCTAACTCAAATTGAAAATAGTAAAAGAGACATTGAACAATTAATTGGAAGATTAATCGAGTATGTTGAAACCCATCCTTATAGGAGAAGGATTGCTGAATCATTGAAGTCAATTGTATCTCATGTAGGAGAAATGAGTGAGAAAATAATTTTTTGGTCAAATAAGAAGCATGAGATGAGACAATTTTATGCTATTGGTTTGTCACATGCAGATGCGAAAAAATAAAAAAATAGCAAATCCAACTTGTGTGCCCTATTTATAGACCCAAGAACTAGTGCACCTTTGTCTCATGCATGTAGGAGGTTCCCCATCCATTGGTGCCACCATGAATTAATTAAAAATAAATTTTTGGAGTGGTGGTGGATGGTATTTGACCAACCTCCATGCAATAACCATGAGGTACCACAATAATTTTTGAGGAAACTCTATTGTGAGTTTGTCCTCAATAAGATGCCAAATATTTTTTTCATCTTAGACCTTCAGGGTAGAGGTGGGGGCTCCACACATGATAGACCTACTACACAACATAATACATAGTTGGCACCAAGACCCTTAGATAAACCCATGATGGAGCATGTTATTATTCTTTGCATTCTTAAGGATAGTGTAGAGGTGGACATACTAGAGTCAATTAGCTCACTCACTCAGACCATTATACAGTGTGTGAGGTCTCTAGTAGAGCCTGATGTGGAGGAGACGTGTATGCCCCGAGCTCCACCTCACCATTTTGGTGCTTGTGATGTTGTTTGCACATACAATTATTAGAGTGCTCGAGATGTAGCTACATAGCCTACATCAGTTGCAGATGTGATGGCTATGACAAATGAATTGTTGAATAATACATTTGTCATTGATACTTAGGTAAAATTTAGCAAGTTCATTTAATTTTGTTTATTAAATTATATTTTGAAATTAAAGAATAACTAAATTATTAGAATCAATATGATGAAATTTTAGGGTCAAAGTGTTCATGAGACATGCTTCATTCCTACAAAAAATTATTTTTTCTCGAGGTTGAGTCCAGAGGTATGCAACTAGTATTAAAGATATTATTAATGCATTTGAACAGTTGAATGTTATATATTTGAATGTTTGTCTCATAACATGCTTTGGATGTCAAAAATTTTCCTAGTGGGTCTTCAACCTCCACACCTTGCAATTCATGTCCTCAAACAAATTTCACTTAGGTATCCTTTATTCATTAATGGTGTTGTAAAACAATGTTAGCTATTTTTCTTAATTTTGCATATACAAATCTAAAAAAAATGATGAGAAACACAAACATTGGTTGGTCTTGTGAGATCCTAACTATATTTAGCATTCAATTTCCATATCATTCTTCCATTCCTTTCATCACACATATTTTAACCATTTTATATCACATATCCCAATCTTTAACACCTTATATATTTTACCACCTTCCTCCATATTTCATCTTATACACATATCATTACAAGAAACCTTTCCTTCTACTCATTATTGATGAAATCTCCAATACATTATTAATACACACCTCAAGTTCCCACTTCATGTCCTATATTCAAACCTTAGACACCACCTAGTTCACTTTATGGTCTAATATTCCCTCCTAATTACTTCCCATTAACCTCTAGTATAGTTCACCTTAAAAATGTTTTATTATCCCATCCTAGCTCATCTAGTTAATCTCTACTAGTCCATTCTATGTTCCATCATCCCCTCTTTATCAGGTCACATTATCTTCTCCTAATTCACTTTTTGTTCCTTTATTCCTTCCTAATCCCATCCCATTAACATTTAATAGTTCACCCTATTTTCCATGATCCCCTCCTAGCCCATCCCACTATCTTCTAGTCCATCCTATGTGTCATTATTCCCTTCTACTCCCATCTTATTGTACCCATTATTATTTCACCCTAGATGTTCCATGATCCCCTATGTTCCACCCTATGTTCCCTTATCCATTCTATGTTATACCATCTTTATCTACATTTCATTCTAGATAACTCTTCTCTATTATTACTACACATAGGTCAATTTTGCACTTCATGTACTATAGTCAAACTCTAGACACCTCCTAATTCAACCTATGTTGCACTATTCCATACTAATCGCATCCCATTAACCTTTAATTTTCTACCATATATTTTGTTATCCCATCCTAACCCATCCCACAAATCTATACTAGTCCATCCTATATTCCATTAACCTCTTCTATTCCCATCCCATTACCCTCTCTTATTTCACCTTATTCTCCATTATCTCCTCTTGGTCTTGTCCCACTATCTTTCCCTAATTCACCCTATGCTCCTTTATTCCATCGTAATCCCATCCCATTAACCTCTAATAGTTCATGCTATTTTTTGTTATCCTATCCTATCCCATCCCATTAATCTATTCTAGTCCACCCTATGTTCCATTATCGAATTTGAATCCCATCCCATTTTACCCTCTATTATTTCACCATATGTTCCATTATCCCCTACTAGTTTTGTCTCTGTATCCCTTCTATTCTGCAGCACCTCCATCAAAATTTCATCCTATACATCATTAGAAGAAATCTTTCCTTCCACTCATTATTGACCAAAGTTGTCTTCTCCATTACTACTGCACATCTCAACAACCAACTTCATGTGCTATAGTAAAACCATAGACATATCCTAATTCATCATATGTTCCATTATCCCTTTGAAAGCTACTAGTAACATAGTAATCCTCACTTCATCCATGTGAACTTCATTGTGGAATTATCACTATGTTGACAACATGCCCTCATTAACATTAGTTCATTATCATATTCAATTTGAATCTCAATGAGCACTAAACTTTGGCATTTGAGAGAGTTTGGACTATCCCAGTGGACTTAGTACTTTCACCATTTTGTGATCTATAAGCACTATACTGTAGTCTCAACTGAGGCAACCATTTATTCTTTCATTTATATGAAAGTTATATAGGGACTACCAAAACTTCTTTATTTTACTATTAGATATGTTGTTTCATTTGCAGTTGTTGAGATCAGACAACCTTGGTGATGTTGGTGGCATGATGGACCATGGAGTTGTTGTCGCAATACCCAGTTATGATCCATTAAGAGAGGTATGCAATAGATTAGTCTATTTGACATTATATTTTCTCTTTTATGTTCTATTGTAGAAAATTGTCATGATACTTTTATGTAGTTTAATTTCTATCTTTATGGTTGCTATAGGTGGTTGTCACTCTAGATCGTGGATGTGGTAATGTTGTAAATGCGCATGATGACTATGTGTATGTCATAAGTGATTATATTTTGTTATATGTTATTCCACAATTCAATTTATATGTATTAACATCTTTACTTTTTATTGTATCAGTTCAAGGTATAGACTGAAGAGAGGAGGAATAGTGAGTGTGTTCGAAAGATAAGAGAACCAACAATCACTCCATCCAGCCAAATTTTGAACGAAGCATGAGATCTTTTTCCTTCCCCTAGAGGGAAATTATTGTATTAGGGTTGTTTCTTGTATGTCTATGTGGCATTTTGGAACATATGTTTTGTACTATCAATATATATGTGATATTTTATGTCCATATGGATCTTTTGTACTAAGCATGTATGGATTTTTTGGATATATTGTATATACTTTTATCAATATATATCATTGTATAGCCTTGTGGATTTTTGATTAAAGAAAATCTTATTTTTTATTGCCATTCTTGAATGATGTTATCACATGTATTGTGTAATTTTTTTATGCTTGAATGTTGTAGGCATGGATTTTGTTTAAATATAATGCTTAATTAATTACTGCCAATTGCTCAATAAGCTCCATCTAATGTGTATTGTGTAAATAAGCTCCATTTCTGGTGGTTTGTATCCTTTGTAATGCTTCAATTACTTGTCCTTCACTTATTCACATGTATGCTTCACTTATTCATGTGTATACTTTATGTATATTGCGTGTATTCAAGTGTATGCTTCATGCTTCCAATGTATAATTCATGTGTTCATGTCTATTCTTCATGATTCATGTGTATAATTCATGTATTTGCTTGTATGCTCCATGCTTCTTGAGTTCTATTGTTGTCTAGTGGCAAGGATTTTAACACCAAAAGGTTTCAAATGAACTGTAACAACCCCTTCCCATAAAAAATTATCATAGAAAAATGTATTGTTTTGAATTCATGGTTGAGGCTGACATCCAACAACTAATGGTTCTAATTCTAAAGCTTAGCAATAATTGCATTTGCATCTATAGAATAAGTGGATTTTTCAAGCCTCATGACAATACATATATATACCTCTATGAACTTGTATGAAAGTGCATCAAAACACATGATAGTTGTTGATCCAACCAACAAAATTTATTTGCATATATACTAATATCACAACACTTGACATCTCATTAAATGAAATCAATTCATAGGTCATTTTTAATGGTATTCTGAAGATATTAGATGTGTATGAAATAACATGACAAATCATTGGGAAACATGATCCTATACATACTACCACATCATATTTTATAACTCTAGAGCACGAAAAACAATACATAATGGATATTAAATATTTGGATCCAATGTTTCACAAGTAGGTTGAGTTTTGCATCTCACTAATGGTACACTATTCGATGACAACAACAGTAGTTCAGACTCTTAAGGGAATATGTTGATTGAACATAGCTCAGATCGATTCGGTGTGTTTGGATGTGAAAGAGGACCATGCCTGACGTAAATGTACCCACTTGGATGCATTGGAGCAATTCATTTGGTCACACAAGTTGCAAAATGAAAGTTGCACCACTTAGTAACTTTGCACTACTTGTATTTGACAACTTTTTCCCCAAGAGAAATATCGCCACCATGGGAAAATGCATTTGAGATAGCGAAAACTAAGAGAGGTCATTGTAGAGGGGCCCAATGCGATCCCATAGGCTCAGATAAAAACTTTCTAAGCATCATGGTGTTCAAGTATCAACTCGTCAAAGATTGAAACCATTTTGCACTTTGGAATCTTAAGGGATTCAGGTGGTTGAGCATAGCTCGTTGATGTAGTTATTCAACATGTTTGGGTATGAAAGAGAACCATGCCTAGAATAAAAGTACCCACCCGGAGATACTAGAACAGTTCATTTGGTCACTGTAACTATGGGAAATATTCATGTTAGCATATTAGTGCATAAATAAACAAAACCCAAAGTAAGCAATGAAGTGCAAAAGAGTAAATAACATAAAAACCAAGAAAGATATTGCCAAGTGTCTTCAACCTCCATGATTCACCTTCATTGCACCTTCTCTATTTGATGCAATATGTAGTTTTCCCTCAGATTTTGTGAGAGCATCCTATGACTATGCCAATGCCCTAAGAAAATGTTGAAGGATTTGATCTAAAATGCTACACAATGCAAGTATGAAACTATGAAGCAAGCCTAAAGTGTGCAAAATGTCAATATTTCCTAAGAAGTAGATGCAAAGAGATTAAGAGATGAAGTGTGTCAAATGAGGCCAAAATTGTCATTTTATAGAAAAGACAAGTTTGGGTGGATGGCCAAGATTGAAGATTGACAAATGCCCTATAATCAATGGTCAAGATTGAATATGACAACCCACAATTAGGGTTAGGGAAACATTAGGGTGAATTTGAAATGAATGGACAAGATTTTATTTTAGAAAATAAAATCAAGGGACAAGATTGCATGCGACAAGGAGATAAGGATGGAACAAAAAAAAAGAGAGTTGGAAAATCAAATAATATTAGAAATTACTTGATTTATGGAAGAAAATTGTTATTTAGAATTAAAAATTAATTTAATTCAAAAAGTTGTAGTCATGTGACAGTAACTAATTAATTTGAATTATTTATTAAGAGAGAGAAAATTAGAAAGTGGGACCAATTTTATTTAAAATTGGGAAAATGCCAAGGTGGACAATAATTGAATAAATTAAAGAATTTATTTAATTGTGAAAAGACATTATAAATTAATGATGTATTTAAATAAATAAATAAAATTTATTTATTTAAATAATTAGGAGGAATTAATGGACAAAGATAATTAAATAAAATTAAGAATTTATTTAGTCATGGAAAGACATTAGAGAATTAGTGACACATTTAAATAAATAAATATAATTTATTTATTTAAATATTCAAGAGGAATAAAAGACATGAATTATTTAATTAATAGTTGAAAGTGGACTAAAGGACATAATTAAATATTTTAATTATGTTAGGAGGAATGTGGTGAAAATAGACCTTGCAAGCCTACGCCATTTTTAAGTGTCTACATTTTTCCCCTCTTTGTTATAATGCAGCCTGTTGCATTATGATAGAAAATTCAGTCAAAAACATGCCTCAATGAAGGTATGAAGTATGTATGCCCTGTCCGAAATTTTTCAAATTTTGGCTTGGTGACAAAAATTTTTGGAAAGTGTCCCAACAAGCTAATTTGATGTCTAAAAAGTCAATGGCGCAAGCAATTTCAGATTTTGAGGTGTTTAAAGTAGTTAATGGGCCAGTCAAAGTTGGTCAAATGAGCCTCTGGTAATAAATTTTTGAAGAAAATCCAACTTTGACCCTATAAATAGGTTCAAAATGGGTAAAAGTCAATTCATTTTCATTTTCACCTTTGTAAATTTGGAGACCTCAGAGCTAGGAGGTGTCACAAAAAGATGGTGGTTCTAGTGAATGAGCACCATGAATACATCATTCATACTTTCAGATAGCCAAAGGGCGCAAAGCCACTAATAAGTACCCCTTAACCATTTTGTCATTTTATCGATTTACGTGCATTTTTAGAGTTTCAACATAGGTCAACAAATGTGTTGTGATGCATACATGTTCTTGTAAGTTTCATTCAAATTCGTGTTTAATGCATTTGATGTGTTGCAATGCAAATGTGACAAACCCATTGGGTTTCGATTAAGTGTGACGCATTCAAGGATTAGTGAGACTCATTTGTCATTTTGCACCATAAGTGATAGGTTTAGCGACACATTCGCAAGATTGAAATGCATAAGCGAAGCCATGCGACACATGTGATAGAAGATTACACATTGTATACACTTAAAAATGGTCATATCACATTGTCTGGTAATTAATTAAATATTTTTAATATTTAATTAAAATCTTTTGATTCTATCTACATATAAATAAATTTAAATAATTTATTTATATTGTTCATGATTTCATTTCGATTAGATATTTAATCACCTTTTCATATTCATTTCTTAATTAATTAAATAAATGTTACAATTTATTTATATTAATTATCATATAATCTTAGTTTGAATATTTTATTCAAATAAAGATTAAAATATTATAATTCTTCTAAATATCATTTGTAATTAAATATTCCAAAATATTTGATTATTTCCTCTAATCTAATATTCATTTTTAAATCATTTCAAAATTCCTCCAATTCAATTCAAAAATCTATTCATAATTAAATATTTCCAAAAATATTTAATTAAATTCTTCTAAATATTTCAAAAATCTTCTAAAGCCACATCATGATTAAATATTACAAAATATTTAATTAATTCTTCTATAGTTTTCAAAAATCAAAAATCAAATATCAAAAGTAATAAATAAAATTAAATAAATTTAAATATTTATTTAATTTGGGATTTATCTTCAACTCCCGGGAAACAAACTGCCAAAACAGAAAATTAAATTTCTCTGTTCCTGTGCAGGCTTGTTCCCGTGGGTTGAAGACAAGCTTCCATTCTTCTCTCCAACCTCTCAACCTCCTCCATTTTCTTCTCAACCTCTCAATCTCTCACCATTCAAATTTACGAGATAATTCATAGTCATAGATTCTTGCCAGCAAGGATGAAGCCTGCAAAAATCTATAAATACAGCTGCCGGGAGCTCCAAAAGATATAGAATTTGAAGCAAGTAAACTATAGCCAAATTGCAAGTAGCATTAGCATTCATAGAGCATTTTCATAGCATAGAATCATAGCAATAGCAATAGAATCATGATACATCTCACTCACAGCCCCTGTGTATAATCACAACCCCTGTCCATATCCGTATCAATAATTTCACTTTCATCATCATCTAGAATAGTTTTCCTTTGCATACTCGTTCTGCAGCAGCCATTTGGAGAAGCTTACACAATCTGAGAGCCAAAAGCTTCAAAAGAATCTCTGTGGATAGAGAAAAATGGGACGGCACTAAAGAATTTTGTTTGTTTTAATTTAGTTCAATTTCTTTAGTTTAAGGTTTCATTTAGTGTTTTAGTGTTTTGTTTTACATTTCAATTAAGCATTATACACATTTTTGGCGCCCACCGTGGGGCACTTGCCCCTTTTTAATGTTTTGTTTGCAGTTTTTTTGACAGGTTACAGGAAAAACAGCGGAATAGCGCAGACGACACGTTTTCGGAAGAATACTTTCAGTTTAGCGCCCGTGACTAATCTTTCAGCGCCCTTGAAGTCTGTTTCAGCGCCCGTGACTAATATTTTAGCGCCCGTGAAGTCTCTTTCAGCGCCCTTGAAGTCTGTTTTAGCGCCCATGACTAATCTTTCAGCGCCCGTGAAGATTGTTTCAGCACCCGTAAAGTCTGTTTTAGCGCCCATGAAGTCTGTTTTAGCGCCCGTGAAGTCTGTTTTAGCGCCCTTGAAGTCTGTTTTAGCGCCCGTAACGTTTATTTCAGCGCCTGTAATTTATTTTGCAGCGCAAATTTTTAAAGGACTGTAATCTGTAATCTGTAACTGTAATTTAATTTAACTGATTCCGACGCAGCCACGGACAGTTAATAATTTTAAGCATAAAATTTACCAATCCTAGGGTAGTCATTTAAGGATAAAACAAAGCAATCCTAGGGTAGTCATCTAAAGGATAAAACAAAGCAATCCTAGGGTAGTCATCTAAAAGCATAAAATAAAGCAATCCTAGGATAGATACTTCATTTTTTTAATTTAAGCTTAAAATGAATTTTCTTGTTATGTGAAGCAACATCTTCACTTAGTTAGAAAATTTTTATTTTGGTGCTTAATAATTGAACCTAGTGTTTGCTTTGTTCTCAGTGATAGGCCTATGCTCTCCCCTTAACTGGGTGATCAAAATGCCAAACTCACTTATTTATTTTTATGCATCTTTAAACTTTGTTAAAACCTTGTAGAGAGCTTGCTCTTGTGGGAAAAAGTACTCACCCAAGAGGAACGACTCAAGTGGGTTCAAGCCAAAGCCAGGCTATTCCACCCCACTATAAAATTTAAAGCAAAATTGGGGAAACCCTCTTTGACGTAGAAGGTGTACTTGATAACCATCTCCAAAGCCTTTGTTCTAAAGGTAGGAGGTCTCTCTTTCCAGGGAGTTCATCATTATTTGCTGCACCGAACGGAAATCCTTACTACGAACCTAGTGTAGTAACTAACTGAGTCAGTTTCTGAACATTGTTTCAATCACAGTGCAGGGGAGGGAAGAATCTACCCCCAAGATACTCACCATATAACTGCTAAGGATTGTTTGCTCAGGGGATCCGGTATCCACTTCCGTCACTCTGAGTACGCACCTGGAAAAGACAAAACACGGGCGCCCTTTCGGGGTGGACACTACCGTGGAGTCATCACAATAAGATGTGGGTTGTTGATTGCTATGATGACCTACTTGAGAACTAAGAGTGAGTCTGTTTGAAGTGCTTGTCATGTGTAAAACCTGTTAAAACAATTTTTGAAAAACATTTTGGTTACACACTTGATGTTTAGAATAGGACTTAAAACAACTGTTTTTAACTTGTTTGATG
>VDFB02322083.1:32534537-32549523 GCA_007258455.2 Sequoia sempervirens | reverse complement strand
GATTAGGAAGGAATAAAGGAACAAAAAGTGAATTAGGAGAAGATAATGTGACCTGATAAAGAGGGGATGATGGAACATAGAATGGACTAGTAGAGATTAACTAGATGAGCTAGGATGGGATAATAAAACATTTTTAAGGTGAACTATACTAGAGGTTAATGGGAAGTAATTAGGAGGGAATATTAGACCATAAAGTGAACTAGGTGGTGTCTAAGGTTTGAATATAGGACATGAAGTGGGAACTTGAGGTGTGTATTAATAATGTATTGGAGATTTCATCAATAATGAGTAGAAGGAAAGGTTTCTTGTAATGATATGTGTATAAGATGAAATATGGAGGAAGGTGGTAAAATATATAAGGTGTTAAAGATTGGGATATGTGATATAAAATGGTTAAAATATGTGTGATGAAAGGAATGGAAGAATGATATGGAAATTGAATGCTAAATATAGTTAGGATCTCACAAGACCAACCAATGTTTGTGTTTCTCATCATTTTTTTTAGATTTGTATATGCAAAATTAAGAAAAATAGCTAACATTGTTTTACAACACCATTAATGAATAAAGGATACCTAAGTGAAATTTGTTTGAGGACATGAATTGCAAGGTGTGGAGGTTGAAGACCCACTAGGAAAATTTTTGACATCCAAAGCATGTTATGAGACAAACATTCAAATATATAACATTCAACTGTTCAAATGCATTAATAATATCTTTAATACTAGTTGCATACCTCTGGACTCAACCTCGAGAAAAAATAATTTTTTGTAGGAATGAAGCATGTCTCATGAACACTTTGACCCTAAAATTTCATCATATTGATTCTAATAATTTAGTTATTCTTTAATTTCAAAATATAATTTAATAAACAAAATTAAATGAACTTGCTAAATTTTACCTAAGTATCAATGACAAATGTATTATTCAACAATTCATTTGTCATAGCCATCACATCTGCAACTGATGTAGGCTATGTAGCTACATCTCGAGCACTCTAATAATTGTATGTGCAAACAACATCACAAGCACCAAAATGGTGAGGTGGAGCTCGGGGCATACACGTCTCCTCCACATCAGGCTCTACTAGAGACCTCACACACTGTATAATGGTCTGAGTGAGTGAGCTAATTGACTCTAGTATGTCCACCTCTACACTATCCTTAAGAATGCAAAGAATAATAACATGCTCCATCATGGGTTTATCTAAGGGTCTTGGTGCCAACTATGTATTATGTTGTGTAGTAGGTCTATCATGTGTGGAGCCCCCACCTCTACCCTGAAGGTCTAAGATGAAAAAAATATTTGGCATCTTATTGAGGACAAACTCACAATAGAGTTTCCTCAAAAATTATTGTGGTACCTCATGGTTATTGCATGGAGGTTGGTCAAATACCATCCACCACCACTCCAAAAATTTATTTTTAATTAATTCATGGTGGCACCAATGGATGGGGAACCTCCTACATGCATGAGACAAAGGTGCACTAGTTCTTGGGTCTATAAATAGGGCACACAAGTTGGATTTGCTATTTTTTTATTTTTTCGCATCTGCATGTGACAAACCAATAGCATAAAATTGTCTCATCTCATGCTTCTTATTTGACCAAAAAATTATTTTCTCACTCATTTCTCCTACATGAGATACAATTGACTTCAATGATTCAGCAATCCTTCTCCTATAAGGATGGGTTTCAACATACTCGATTAATCTTCCAATTAATTGTTCAATGTCTCTTTTACTATTTTCAATTTGAGTTAGGATATTTTCTTGTGCTTCTTGAGAATTTCTTTGAATTGATGGAGGGGTTTCAGGTTGTTCTTATATAGGAGGCTCTTCATGAGGGGGTGATTGTGAATTCTCAATTTTTAGAGGTGGAGATTCATTCCTTGATAATTATAACAAATTTTTATTAAAAAAACCTATTTCAATCTACATTTTAAATAAAATTTGAAATAAAATAAAATAAAAATACATACCTCTTTGCAATCTTCGACCTCTTTGACGTGTTGGTAGCATCCTCGTGAAGAATTGCAAGCTAAGAGTGGAAAAATGGAAGAGATTTGGCGAGTGTGAGTTGTAGAGCTGAAAACCTCCAAACCAAGCCACGGGTGGACAAAAACATGAAGATACAAATGCATTTTTTTGTTTTAATAACTTTCTTTTCTATTTGGCGCACACCAAATGACTTAAATTCATTTGGCAAGCACTAAATTTGATGCTCACCAAATTTGGCATGTGCCAAATGGCCTATTTTGAGTTTTTTTATCCAATTTGGCATCAAAATTGTCTCACAAATTGGTGCACTTACCCCAATCCTAAATCATATTAGACATGGAAAAAAATTATCTTACCTTTCTACCTATTTTCGTCCTTGGAAACTTGTTTCATTGAAGGCCTCATTGTGGATATATAAATATTTATCTATTTGAAACCTACCTGTAACCCCTATCCAAGAGTAATATAAAAATAAAACTCTTGGAGAATAAAAAATTTACCCCCTCTACTATTTCTCATAACAAGTGTAACCCTAGCTTTGTGGGAAAGTGGGGCCTAGTTATAAAAATGGAAAATTATTTGTAAGGGTTAACACTCCTCCCTAGCAAGAGTTGCTTTTGTTTATTCCTTCTAGAAAAAGGATTAGACCTGAGCATGGAAGTTGCCAAGCTAGATAAAGACAAGAAGAAAACCAAATTCTCCAAAACCCTTCATCTCCTTAAAGTCAGGGGACGATTAAAATATTTGAAATGGAAGGTGGGGATGAAGACAATGTAAGGATAATTCTAAGTGAATCTAAGGAGTTGGGTGGTCATAGATCTACCACGTTGGCTCAAGTCTTGGTTGAAAATTGTTAGTGTATTAATTTTATATTAAGGTTAATCTCTCAGGTAGTTTTGTTTCTTGTATTAGGAAGTTTTATACCCATTGCTTTTTTTCCTTTAAGAGGTTGTACCAGTATGTAATTTAATCATCTTAATTCATTCACTCCTTTCCATGGAAATAGTTCCTTTTCCTACAAAATTTGAATCTAAATGTATAGTAACATTTAATTCTCTAAGTTGTTGTGATGGGCCAATTCCATTTAACAAGAGAAGTTGGGGGCTACCAATGCTTCCCGCTGACAAAATTACCTCAGTTTGATGTGATCATTCATTGACTAATACTTGGTAAGAGAGACCATCAACATTGCTCATAAACTCAATGTCAATAACCTTTACTTTTCCTACATCAAATAATTGTATAGATAATGTTAAAAATAAATAAAAAATAAAAATTCTATTGAAAATTAAAGTATTACATATAAACAAAAAAATTGTTGTATTAAACATCGTATCTCAACAAATCAATCTCACAAATATAATATCTTTTTAATTGAACATAAATCCAAATATTATTTTACTCAAAATAAAAAATGTCTAACATATCTAATACAAAATTAATTATATGTATTTAACAAAATGTTAAGTAATTACAGTCAATATCAAATTATGGAATTAAATTAATTGTGACTGAATTAATATATATATATATATAGATGGAAACTGTCTATCATAGAGAACTGGTATGTACTTAAAACCCAAAGTCTCCAAATAACTAGCCACTATATTAAGTACAACACATAGGCCATTTAAACCTTTGAAAATAAGGACATGAAAATGTAAATGTCAATGTACCTGATGAGGTATTGAAGAGTAATCTACTGGATATAGCATTTAGAAGAACTACAATGTTATCTGAATTTTCATATCGCAGAAGATTTGCAGCTGTATGTCTCCTAAAAATCAACCAATCATGTGATGCCACATCAACGCTCGACTACCCATGATGTGAATGCACAAGTATTGGTCTCACTTTTTTTTTGGGCCTTTTTGGACACCTTGAGAAAAAGCATGTTGATGTGGCCCTTAAATGAAAGTTATATGTAGGGGACTTGCTAAGCAAGCTGCTGTAAAAAATTGGAAGTGACTTGAAATATCCATGTAGGATAATTAGAAACATGAAGTTAGGGTGCACAACTACTGGGTCCTCTCCCCTAGTCATCAATAAGGAATCAAACATTGGAGAGCATTATTCTCCACATCATGGAAGATAATAGTGGGATGTGGAAGATGATAGGCCCGATAACCCACTCTACTTAAATAGGTACAACTTAATTTACTGGTACACTCTTTGAAGGAACAAATTTTAGGTAGGTCAAACAGTAAATGTTTTTAGTTCCTAGTCTATGTTCATTCAACTGTTATATTCCATTAATATTTGGCTCGTGGTTGAGAAGTTTTGCTTCTGTACACTAAGGGAGAGGGGCCTATCATGGGTAGGGTAACTTTGAGCGAGGGGTACATATCATCAATGTTTGATTCGAACAATTTTTTTTTGCAACATATCTTGACTGTCGAGCTAGCATCCCCCCTTTTTTATAGAAAAAGTTGGGCACAGTTATCAATGTTTTTGGACCATTTTTCAAAAACCACAAACAAAAAGCAAAAAAAATGATGCACCGATAGTGGGTCACTAATTCATGTAATATTGGTATATTGATGTGGCATTACATGATTGGTCAGTTTGTGTAGTTTTTGAATTAAAGTGATTGGTAGTTGGATATTAAGTGTAAATTTATTGACACTTTTATTGCCCAAAAGTGGGCCACAAACTGTCCAAAATTGGACCGCAGGCTGTCCAAATCTATACCAACGATTGGTCCCTATTCCACGATCATCTCCTCTCCTTTAGAGTAGCTATGTAGTATTGTTTAACAAAACCCACAAAATTTGGTACTTTTGTATGGAGATTCTACTCGTGATTTGTAAGAATTAGCAGGAAAGAAATCATGAATAGAGTCCTCATTATCTAGGACAAGCTTGAGTTTCTTGAGAAAAAAATGAAATGAATTTAATATCATATCTAAAGTAGGAATTAGATCGATTATGCTAGCAATTTCACCTTGGTGTGCAATGGATACATCAAAGAGGTGTGGAAGGTCAACATGGAAAAAAAAGTCTATTTTTTTAGTATATTTGTGCAATGAACCTGTCTAAATAGAAAAGTGATATGCATTCATTTAAAATAATCCAAACTATTGAAACAAAACCTTTGAATCAAGAAAATAATCAAGCTCCTTTATCATAAATATCTACATGGGTCCATTTTGTTTGGCATTGTTATTTTGTCATAATTTTTCCTTGTTAGATTTGTAAGACAATTTTGATTGATTTAAGTGTCAGATGTTATGACATTAGTAAGGCCATCCAATAGGAGTTCCATGCAAGAGCTAAGGAAATGGTATTTAAAAAAATATAATTTTCTATAGAAGTTTGTAGTCTATAGAAGTTTGTAGCTGTTCAATTAATTTTTAGTAACTCTGTTAAATTTGTGGAAATTGCCACACCTTGTTTGAAACCTGTTTGGAGCACTCTTGTGTTTATGTAAATATTTAACATGGCCATGAAAGTGAAAATTGTGCTTTGTCACCTCACAAAACATGACCACTATTGTACTATATCTAGGAATTACAAGCGAAGGAAAAGAAAAATAGAATGTTTTGGTATGTTGCCATCATAAGTAGTTGATAAGAGAAAATGCATATGTTACTTTCTTTAGTCCTTTCCCAAGGTACACCCAATTTTTAGTCCAAAAGATTCAAGCTGCATATGTCCCTGCATGCTCATAGATCTGAGGAGGAATAGAACTTAAAAATAAATATTGAATTGACTCTCAAGGTTAGATTCAATTGTTCCTTAAAATAAAATACTTTTTAGTGTTTAATACTGGGCACATTGTTAAAATACTCTTTTAATTAAAAACCACCCACTCAATTTCCATAGATGGTCCTCTATCCCTTTTCCTCCAAGAAACGTCTCAACAGAAACTTGTGCCTTTGACATCTTGCAAACAATTGACGTGTCTTGTCTACACTCCCACAATTGCATGAGAACAACAAAACCATCCTCCACATGCCTTGACTATATTCAAGGCTTTGCATGACTACTAAATATGAGGATATATAAGGAAGAGGGGAGGGGATTATGGAGGCACATTTCCTATAATAAGTGTATTCTATCAAACAGTTCACATGCCCTGTCAATGCTTCAACTTTTTCCATATATACCTAATGTGGAGAATGAAGGAGATGAGTTCAATCTTATGGCCAGTTGTTTTATTATCTATCTTGAATGGTTGTGAGATATTAACTCCCTTGGTAGAATATTTTATTGATCCAGCAGTGGTCACAACCTTAATCCTCATCCAGACTACTATTCTCATGTACATTGTTCCAATGACACTAATCTCCTATGTATACACTAGAGTGGACAATGTAGTAGGTGAATGCAGACCTGAAAGGGCATGACTTTCCATTGTAGTATCCCTTCGATGAGCACTTTTAATGGGCCTTATTAATGTGACGTCCCCTTTTCCTACTGACTTTGGTTGATTTTGACTAACATTCTAGCTGGTCATGCGAGCATTCCCCCAATCATTGCTTACTATTCATCATTGCATCTCTCTGTTTTGGGATTGATGGAGGAGTCACTAATAGTAAAGATGGTAAGTTCTAGTAGAATGATTTGTGTGCCACTATCTACTAAAAAGAAGTGCTTTTAAAATATTATTGGCATGTATGAATTCCAGTGTCGATGATGACCTTGTTGCAACTACAATGGGGAAATATGTCTCAGCTGAGATGAGAAGGTGGAGATCCTTGTGCTTCAACTTGGGTTGGGGTTACTTCCGATGGTTCTCGAGTGATATATTTGTAAACATAGTGCTTTATCTTTCTTAGGAATTAAAAAAATGAAAGTGTTGTTGATTTCTCTCAAAAATCTTCCTAATGATCTTGCTGCTTCTAATGCTTTAGTTATTTCTGAGCCCAAAATTGGCCAACACTTCTGGAAAAAATCTGCTGGGAATCCATCCGAGCTTGGGGCCTTGTCTGGGTGGAGCTAATTTAGTGCTTTTTGTATCTCTTCCTCTGTAAATTTTTCCATTAACATCTTATTATCTTCCTCTGAAATTAGCCTAGGGATAACTTCTAGCATCTCTTCTTGAGCTGCAAGATGTGAACCTTCATGATTGTTAAGAAGATTTGAATAAAATTGAATTATCTCTTTTTGGATCTCAGATTGATCATCTAAGGTTTTCCCATTATCATCATTGATTTTGTGGATTCTATTAGTGCTTCTCCTTTGTTTTGTACTGTTATGGAAAAACTTTGTGTTCTTATCCCCTTCTTCCAACTAGATCTCTCTTGATTTCTACCTCCAAAAAATCTCTTCTTTGGCCAGAATGTCTTCATAATCCCTTAAAAGCTCCTATTCCCTACAACACATCTCCAAGTTCATGCCTTGTTGGATGACTTGTTCATTGAGGTCTTTAATGTTTTGCTCTATTGTGCTTTTTGAATCAAAAATGTTTTTAAAGTGATCTCTGTTCCAACAAAGAAGTTTTTTTTTAAAATTTCTTCAATTTGGTCATAAAGCAAAAAAGTTTAGACCCTTCAGCATGACATTCCTTCCACCATTGATCAATAAGTTTCACAAACTCTTCATCTTTCATCCACATATTCTCAAATTTGAATGGGCATAGCAACGATTTGTTTTCTCCCAGAATTTCCAGTTGAATAGGATAATGATCCAATCCTGATGTTGGAGAAATGGAGGCTTTGAAATCAAATGGGAAGGTGGTTAAATCTCCTTTATAAAAGAACCTATCTAAATTTTTAGCTATGTTACTAAATCCCATTCTTCAGTTGTTCCATGTGAAGGTTCCATTCTCCAACTCAATTTCTAAGAGATTTTCTTTTATCACCCAGTTTTTGAAGTCTGTCTGAGGTTGAGATTCTCTTTGTAACCCCCCACTTTTCTCTGAAAGATGAACAATGGCATTAAAGTCTCCTCCAATAATGTAGTTATGTTTTTCCCAAATCCTAAATCTACTACTGATCTCTTCCCATACTTTCAGTTTCTTCTTTGTGGGGATTGGACCATAAACATTTAAAATAGAGAATTTCAAGTTAGAGTTTAGACTTTTTATTGTTCCACCAATCCAATTGGTACTACCTTCTAGTTTGATAAAATCAACTCTTCTTGGATTCCACATAATTGCCAACCCACCCAAGGTTCCAATAGCCTCTTCAAATTCCATATCCCAACTTCCTATTGATCTATTAAATTTTACCATTTGATCAACACTCATTTTTGTTTCCTGCATCAGACAATATTAGCTTTGAAGGAAAAAATGCAACGTTTGATCAAACGTTGCTTGCTAGGAGCATTTAAGTCCCTAACATTCCACGATATGACCTTCATATCTCCTTGGGAAGGAACTTCCCCTTCCCTACATGCATATAGTCTGTGATTTTGGTTTGATCCGATTCCTCCCCTTCTTCGGACCTTAAAAAAGCTGAGGATTTGCGCCCTTCTCCTTTCTTGTACTTTTCCCCACAATCTGGAGGCTTCTTATTTGATATTGATCTTTCAATCCCCAAGCTAAAGTTAGGCACTTCAAACTTACTTGGAGATAGAGAAGGTGTCTCTGATTCTTCTAGTTGATCATCTCCATTTAGATTGCAACATGACTTCTCCTTATCCAAAGCCTCTAAGAGTGACAATCCTTCCAAGCCTTCAATCCTTTCCTCTTCCTCTAGGTAATCTGGGTCCAAAAGTCTATCTACAAAAGCAAGCTTACTCTTCTCTTTCTCATTATCCTTTTCTGATAATGTGTTGTTCTCTGCCATTCCAAAGAGCTCATACACTGCCTTAAGTCTAGGTGAGAGAGGTGGGCTTTGGGATTTTTCCTCTGAATTTTTGATCAACATATTCTCTTTTCCTAGCCTTCCATTAGAATTATTCCAATTTTTATTAGTAAGTGGAAATAACCCCCCCTTGACATCCTCCACTAGAGTGTTTTTATCCACTAATCCAATCTCTTTTAAGTTTGGTGGTTTTTGATTGTTGATCTCCTTAGAAGGATAATAGTCCCATTTGGGTTCATTATCTTTATTCTCCCCCCCTATTGACCTTGCAATTTTTCTCGTTCTCAACTGCTTATAGTTGTCTTTAAAAGGTGTAAAATGAGATCTTGATTGCATTACTTTCTCCATTAGTTTTGTCAATTTCCTGCTTCCGATATTGAGGCTATTTGTGTGCGCCATATCAGAATGTGATTTTTTTCCCATTTCCAAATCCAATTTGTATTTCATTCCCAAACTCCTGATTTTCTTTTGGGGGGTCATCTCATTGGTTTCCCTTAAGGCTACCAATTTTCCATAATGTGACTCATCATCTTCTCTACTCAGTTGGTTCTCCTTTAGACTTTCCACTCTATCCTTACTCTGAGTAACATCTGATCCCTTTGTTATAGATTGTCTTTTAACTTTTTTCAATATATCAATGAGTCTTTCATTTAAAATGTCATCACAATCTTGACTTGAGTTTGATTTAGTAAACTCCTCCACATCCTTTCCTTGTCTTCCTAATACAGATTTGCTATTAAAATGAGCTACCTCTCTTAGATTAGTAGCTATACTTTGCTTAACCGCCTTGCTCCAAACCTCCTTTAAAAGTCTTCTTGCTGCTTTTTCAAATGATGTTATGCTAGAAGCTTGCTTTTCCACCTCCCTTTCCTCCCTTTTCTCTACTAATTCATCAAATAAGTTCAAATTTTTGTCACACAATTGATTTGGTTTCAAAGTTTGATATTGAAACTAATTGCTTACCATTTTCTAGAATACATAAATTAATTTTATTTGAGACAACATTGCTTTATATATTATATTAGATAATATTCCTTTATAAATGCTTAAATTTTGTTAGATTGTGTTATTTTATGAGCAGTAATTTATGTTTGTACTTTGCAGTGTTTGATCTTGAATATTTAGATTACTTTTCAATTAAAAAGATATTATATTCATTGATTTGATTGGTTTAAATAAGATGCTTGATAAAATAGCTTTCTTTAGTTATATGTAATATTTAATTTTTGATAGAATTTTTTATTTTTTATTTTTAATATTAATTATATAATTATGTGATGTAGGAAAAGTGAAGGTTATTGGCATCGAGTTTATGAGCACTATTGATAGTCTCTCTTATCAAGTATTAATCAATCAACTATCACATTGGAGTGAGGTAATTTTGTTAGCAAGAAGTATAGGTAGTCCCCAATTTCTCCTCTTAAGTGGAATTGGCCCATCACAACAACTTAGAGAATTAAATGTTTCTATACTTTTAGATTTAAATTCTGTAGGAAAAGGGATTCAAGATCCACCACGTTCAACATTTACCTTTGAATCCCCTAAACCACTTGAATTTTCTCAAATACAAGTAGTTGGTATTGTAGATAATTCACAAGTATACATTGAGTCTGTTAGCTATTTCGTACAAGAAAATGCCAAAACCAATGAATATCTAGGAATTATTGCTATCAAGGTGGCTTTTCCCTTATCAAGGGGTGAGCTACGACTTACAACTAGAAATCCTCAAGATAGTCCCTTTGTAAGGTATAACTACTATTCTCATCCCTATGATCTACAAGAATGTGTGTTTGGTGTGAAAGTAATGTCAAATCTTAGCAAAACAAATTCTATTCAAAAGTTTTCATTTAAAGGTAGTGGAAACTCTAGTATTCTTCAATTCATTGGGTCAACATTACCTCAAAATCAATTAGACAATAAATCCTTTGCCAAGTTTTGTAGAGATACAATAACAACATTTTGGCATTACCATGGAGGGTGTCAAATTGATTTTGTGATTGACAAAAGGCATTGTGTAAAAGGTGTTGATAACCTAAGGGTTGTGGACAATTCAATTTTCAAGGATAGCCTTGGAACAAATCCACAAGCCACTACCATGATGCTTGGAAGGTATATATTTTCTTTCTATAGGTTCCATTAATTTTAATCATTAATATTACTATATTAATGATTTTTTTTTATGTATACATTATATGCAGGTATATAGGAGTTCATATTCTTTAGGAGTGTGTGAACAATTGAAAATTATTCAGCCATTTCTAAATCTAAATTAAAATAAAATATTACACACTTATGTGTATTTCATAAATTAATGATCATAAAACTAAATAGCATTATATGTAATTTTAAATATATTGTAATTCTTTCTTAGTGAATCCTCTTTGACATAAGTAAATTTAGTTAAAGAAAAAAATAAATGAAAGTAGATTAAATTGAGTAAGGTGATTATATTTTCTATTAAATATTGTGTCATATAATGCATATTCAACTATTATTAAACCTAATTGATTATTTATATATATTTAAATTTATAAAATAAGTACAAATTGATAAAATAATCTAATTATAATCTATAGAATAAGATAGTCTATTGAAAAAAAACCTTTGCTTAACATGTGACTTGGAGTAGTCTAATACGATGCATCTAGATAAGCATAAATTAGTGTAGATACATAAATGATTGTTGTGCATCAATAATTGAAAAAAATAAATGTTTAAATTGTAAATAGAAAATCAATGTACTTAACTTGATAATAGAATATAACCCTAAAAATAATAATGGATTTGAATTTTATGTATCTTCGAATCTATAATAGCGGCTAACATGTTGGTAACTCACTCAATAATCATAATATTCTATTATGACTATGTATTCTCAAGTTTGATTGTCAAGAATGAGTTTGCAACCTAGATATTGTTCTATGCTCATGAAATTGACCCATGTAATTTGTACATGACTTTTTTCGCTTCACCTAATACATCTTGATATATTTATTTTTGTGATTTTTTGTTATCTATAATGGATAGTAGTGTTTATAAATAAATTTACACTATTTTTTTATGCAATCAAGTTGTGAGGTAACCTTGTTCAACCCCTTGAGTGTAGAAAACATTAAGGGAAACATTTTTCTATTATGTAAATTCTACTAGAATAATTGTTGAATACCATATTTATTTTATAGCACCAATGAAAGTGTGTAGATTTAATTTACTTTTATATATAATTCAATGGTTGGAATGAATACATTTAATGTCTTTAAATACAAAAAAATAGAAAAATGTCTTGTGAACTTTTTCTTATTCAACTCTATGTGGGAAGGGTAACATAGGTGGGAAGTACAATAAAATTTAAATATAATAAATTAAATTAGAGAAAGACATGTTTACAACTAAGAGGATGACCATAGACTATTCCTAAGAAAGAAAGGTGCTTCTACTAATGGTGGATAGCATTCAAATGGGAGCAAGTATGAGTATATAAGTAATAACTAAGTGGATAGGGAAATGCATGTGTTAATGAACATGAAAATGAGAAATTATAAATATATAGAAATATGTGTAAACGGTAGGTGAAAAACTAGGGACCTAATTTACATAAAGTTATGCCATTTGTGAATAAGTCTATATATAAAATCACTCATATCAAAATAGGCACAAAACCAAGTGATAAATGACATGGTTATAAATTTTTTATCATTACATTTCTTTTAGGTGCATGTGAGTCCTAGAATGACTATATATCTTAAGAGTATGTAGCACTCACATCCATGCATGTAAAATAAATATTTAGAATCTCAAAGGATATTTCCATCTAGGGTCCATATAAAGTAATGAATCTTCCAAGGCTATGATCATTGTTTTCACCAATTTTGTGTGTCTTCCTCATTAAAGTATTTAATCATAAATCAACTACTATAAATAATGTATCATATAATTAAATGGTTTAGAAATGGTAGTAAGGAATACTACTCTTACCCCAACAATAGGTAATATAATGGGGTTATGGGCCTCAATGACCTAGTACCACCTATACAAGTATATACACAACTAGGATAGGTGCATGCATTTAATGTGGCATCTAAAAGAACGAGAATATACAAATAGGTAGGGAAATTATTCCCTAGTGTATTTTGAATGAAAACTATGGGAAATGGACAAAAATAAGGTATAAAACTATGACAAGGACCAAGGGCCCACAATTAAGAACAAGAACTTTATTAGTGCAATTCACTCCCAAAACAATCAAAATAAATCATGGGAGTACATTAATGTAATATGTATGTGGAAAGATTGAATAAAACAAGAGAATAAACATGGGAAATACAATGCAATAATATCCAATAATATATAAAAAAGAAGGTAAATTCCTCTTATGAAAAAATATATGTTTATTATAGCATAAATTTAAAGGGGGAATTTGTTATGCCCATGTGCATAACTTGAAAGATGTATTCATGTATGTCCATAGTCAAAGTTTAATAGTTTTGATAGATAGACGTGAAGTAATATGGAAGTAACATATGAGGATGCAATTGTCATGGTATATATATAACTAGATACCCCTACATGGGTAGAATACGATAAGAATATTATAAATGGTCTGTGTAAGGAATTATGCCTTTTAATGTAAAGATATAACAATACATTCATAAAATGTGAAGGAAATAATTATGATGCCCCAAATGTATAGAAAGGAGAGTGCTTAGCACAATGGCCTAAATGTAAATTCTAAAGATGCTTAAATAATAACATATAAGGTATGAAGGGAAAAATACTATTTCCTCAAAGTGTAGGGATTTAATAATTCACACCTAGGGGGAAGAGATGCTTCCTCACATCTAAAGATAGTGGAAATTAAGTTCAATATTGTAAGAAATTAATTAGTACATGGTATAGAATAATGTGGTTAATAATAAATTAACATGTTAATGTTAATTTATTAATTATATGTTAGTTAATAGTTAAGTTAGTTATGGGGTTGTTTAGTAGGTTTAGTTGAAAGGATTTATAAAGATTTTGAAATGCAATAATAGAATGTTAATGTCAAAGATTGTTGATTAATTTCTATGTTTGATCTTATGGCTCTTCTTTGTGTCATAATTTTATTATGGTATTAGAGAAGGTTTTTTGGAACACTCTATTTTCCCTCCATTCAATTTTCATTTTATCTCCAAAGTGGTTTATACAAGGGTGATGCAAAGACAACCATTGTTTTTCTTATCCACCATTCTTACATTTTGTTGATAGTTATGTAGTTGATATCATGTGAAAATATATAACATTGTTCATCCATATATTTTATCCTCTTTCCATATTATTCGCTCTTTTCATAATTTACCCTCTGTTCTTATTCTCATATCTTATACATAGAGTTTTTGACAGTTGTTCATCCAAAGCCCCTACAATGTTTTTATATTTTTATTCACATATTGAATTTTATTATTTAAAAAATAATTCACATTTTTCTCTATGCTATTGAGAATATTGTTAGTAGAGATGTTATCAAAAAGTGCAAGTGATTAGTGTGGTTTGAGGTGGTTGAGGAGAATAAAAATTTTGAAAGGAAAGGATGTGTAATACTAAACTTTGTGTGTGATTATTTTCCATAGTGCACCAAATTTGATATGTGTAGAGATCCAAGTTTGTAGGGAATTATGGACATCTTCAATTAAAAAAGTGGATATTATAGAATATAAGTGAATAAAGGATTTTTTGTGAATGCATGCAATATTAAATGAGGAACTGTATTAAATTTTAAACCAAAATATATATTTTTATATCATTTGGAGATACCTCCTTTGTATTGTTGGAATACAGTAAATTGAATTATTTGAAGAAATATGTATTCATCATATATTCTCACCATCGATATTCTCTATCTAAAATACCTATCACCATATCCAAGGAGAAAGGAATACATGTTGAAATGAGAAAAAAATTAATTTTTTACCTTGATCTTCAAAGCCTGATGTTGAGAGATGCCTCTCTCAACCCTCTTGATGTGATCATTAAATAAAGTTGATGAAGAATAGAGAAATATATGTTTCTTAGTTTCTTATCAAATTGGTATAATAAAAATAGGATAGAATGTGGCGATCAAATGGATGACATGAGGATAGGATACAAGGAGATAATTGAAATGGTTTGGAGGTACTTGCATTTACATATATTGGGAATGGAGAATGGATAGTTGAGTTTTATCTTAATATCAACTATGAAGGATTTGTGAGAGGTTAG
>VDFB02322083.1:32461776-32529099 GCA_007258455.2 Sequoia sempervirens | reverse complement strand
TTTGCATAAAACATCCATTGCTTAATCATATAGGCATCATCACGTCATCCATGTCATCCATTTCAAATGCATTGCATCATCATCTAAGTTGTTTAGGACCATTTTCATAACCATCCATACATCCATATTGAACCTCTTTGTTGCGAGATCACCCTCAAATCAAACTTTTCGCTCAATCTCTCGAGGGGGAAATGTACCAATATACTTCTTTCTGCTAGGGCATCCAAAAATAATTTTAAAAAAAATGAATTTTGAGCGAGACAGATTATTCTTTGAACCAACACAATGAGTACTTTGCTTCAAAGAGGGGAAAAATGTAGACATGGAAAATGTACCGACACACTTGTTCCTGATTACTAACACCATTTCGACCTAAATCATCTTCTTAGCTAATCATGTCATATTTCATTTCTGAATTAAATAAATCATTATTTATCTAATTAAGTCATTCTCGCTTGTTAATTAAATAAATCAATGTTATTTAATTAATCTTCTAGTCTCCCTTTAATTAAATAATTCAGTTTATTTAATTAATCTCTAAAGTCACTCTATTAAATTAAATCAATCCTTATTTAATTTAATCTAACATCACCCCTCTTTAGTTAAATAAATCAAAATATTTTATTTAATTAAATCTAAATCACATTCTTCTCAACTTTGATTTAAATCAATCCAAAAATATAAATCAAATAGTCACATCAACTAATCTCCTATTAAATTAATCAAATCCTAATCACCTGAATCCTCTAGATTTTTCCACTTGCATATGAGAATACATTTAAATGATTTATTAAATCTTATTTTCTCTCAACATGGCATCTTTAGGGGAATATTCCTCTAAGTTTGAAAATCCCTCCAAGTGGATTTGTCCTTCCAACAAAGCATTTATCACTTCTTACATGTCCTTGTGCATTGATCCAAGTGGCATTTAATCCATTTTCATCCCCCTCAAATATGTCATTTCACAAATTTGAAATGCCACCTAATATCATTTATTGTGCACATTCATCAAAATGTGTTCAAGCTTCCTCCATTCACATCTTGACTGTTGGTGTAATTAATATTTAATTACACTTTGCATAAGTTTAATTAGGCTTTATTTAATTCCTTAGTTATAGGTTCTTATCTTTATCTTTTTGCTCAAGATAAGATTAGGGTTATGCATATTTGCTTTTATAAAGCAAATCTTTATCATGTAATTATGAATTCTCGAATAATAATATTTGCACATTTTTTTGCAAATCTCTACTTTTTATGATTTTCTCTTATGTGGAAGGTGATTTTGAATTGCAAATTTGATCATGGGTTTCTAACATGGTATCAAAGCCCTGATTTGTAGCCCCTTCTCATATTTATGGAGAGATTCAACACAGGGTTGGTTCAGGATTCCTTGAGGGTTTTCATACCTCAAGTTTGTCTTTCTGTTTGGGTGCTCTTGCATGGTTAATTTCGGTGCATGTTGGAGGAAATATGAGCTCATATTCAAGTTCAGGGCTGTCGAAAAAGTCAAGATCGACTTTTGTTTCACCTGAATCCAACATTTTATGCAAGAGTTATGAGGGTTTGAAGATTTGTCAAATTTGGGAGTTGTGAAGCTTCTGGTGCATTTTCAGGTAGATAGGACCTCGCCATCAAATCCAAAGCATCTGAGAGATGAAAAATGACATATAACTCACCGATATTCGGTGTCAACTGTTTGTGAGGCAAAAAAAATTTGTCCGTATGGCCTTTGTTCTACCCCTGTGCACACAGATCAAAAAAAAAATTCCAAAAAATTGGGCCTTGGTAAAACTTTTCTTATTTTTCTAGCTTTCTTTTTTTCAGAAAATTAATAAAATTTTTGGAAGTTGTTTTGATTTTTTCAAAAAAAAAAAGAAAAAATTGGGCAAATTATTTTTGGTTTGGGCGCATTTATTAAAGGTACCCGCAGGTACTTGCACCATGCAGGCCTGCAGGTCCCTCTTCGTATCGTCTGGCGGCAGAAGAGCCGACCGACGGAAACATACAGCTGTCCTCACCTACCACTGGCACCTCACAAAGGCAGATGACTAGAACCCTCCGGTATAATCCACAAACTCTAGCAGAGCATATTCTAGGGACAACAAGAATATTCTGTCATAAAATCACTGGCGACCGAATGGAATATTCTGGCAGTCACATAGAATATTCCAGTGACCGCAAATTGTTTACCGGTAGGGGGATTTTTTTCCCCGATGGCCAGATGGTCGTCAATTTTGAGCTGGTGAATTATTGATGTCAGCATGATGTCAGCAGTCGTACGGCCCTCTTTGCCCCTCCTAGACTTGATTTTTCCTAAAGAAGCTATTTTTTTCTTTTGGTCATAACTTGGGTATATGGTATCAAAATCGAGCAAACGAGATATCGCCAGAAAGCTGGTTCCAAGCACTTTCCAATGGTGCTGTTTATTTTCTAGTATTTTGTTTTTTTCCTACATTTATTACTGTTTGAAGTCAAATGTTATTTTTGGGATTCCGAGCTCATAACTTTTTGCCATGATCTCCAATTTTCGCTATCTTTGCGGTGTTGGAAAGGTATTAAGGAGCTCTATGCTGTTGTCCATGCACTTTTTCTGTATCTATCCTAGGTTGATCGCTTAGTCCATATTTGTCCTGATGGATTGTTTTGAGATTACTTGGATGTTTTGGCAGTTGGGAGGGTGCATCTTGCATCTTTGCACTTCATTTTCAGTAATACATCATTCAATAATCGACATTTGCTTCACAGATTCTAGGGTTGTTCCAGTTTATGAGTTTTCCATTGTTCCATGGCATTAGGTCTGATGTTGCTTTATCATGATTCTTTGAGTCAATTAGTGACTCTCATCTAGTTTCAGTAGTAAACAAAAGTATATTTCCTTGCTTGCCAGTATCAGGTTCTAGTGTTACTCCACAGTGTTCTTCCAGTGCTTCTTGTAGCAATCATCTCATTGTAGGGGGGTTTTGTCCTGCTGGGTTTTCCTTTTCTACCTCATCTTTGCATTTGAACATGAGTACCTAATTAGGCCTTGTTGTTGGGACTCATCTTTGCATAATAATTTGCTTCTCCCTAAGTTGCACTTATAGGGGGGGTGTTGGTGTAATTAATATTTAATTACACTTTGCATAAGTTTACTTAGGCTTTATTTAATTCCTAAGTTATAGGTTCTTATCTTTATCTTTTGAGCTATCTTGTTGCTCAAGATAAGATTAGGGTTATGCATCTTTTCTTTTATAAAGCAAATCTTTATCATGTAATTATGAATTCTCGAATAATAATATTTGCACATCTTCTTGCAAATCTCTACTTTTTATGATTTTCTCTTCTGTGGAAGGTGATTTTTGTTTGCAATTCTGATCATGGGTTTCTAACATTGACAAGTGGCACTTGGCCATTGGATGTTGAATGATCCCACATTTCTTCATTTTGCTCATTCCTCCATCTTCTCTTTCTATAAATAGAAGGCTTTCCTTTGTATTTTGGATCCACAACTTAGAGCAAAGTTACTCTCTTCACATTGAGAGCTAATTTTATCCATCTTCATAGTATTTTTCATCATTTTAGCTAGTTTATTGTAGATTTCACCAAGGAGCTCACTGTTCTTCATCACCAAGTGGATCAATCTTCATCAAAATCATCAAGCTTGCAAAGGAGTTGGGAAAGGGCCAATTTTCACATCAAATTGGCACCAATTCCCCCATGGGATTGAGGGTTTACATGTTTAAATAGGATTTGATTGTTTTTATTTATTTTTTCTTCATTTCTTTCCTATTTTAAACATTGTAGATGAATTCCATGGGGAATCTTAGTTCTAACTTGCATTTGGATCTAATATTGTGTTTGTTTGCTATGTTTGTATAGGTCTAGGATTGGGGTTCACACTTTGTTGTCCATAGACTTGAATTTTATTACACCAACAATGTAGCAGAGTAATAATCATTAGTTCATGGTCTCCTCATGGTGTTGAGGAAGAAAGTCAAAATATTGCAAGTGTTTAGTGACTCCGAACTGGTAGTGAAACAAATCAGAAAATTATACTCTTGCCATGATAGAAGGCTTACAAATTATAGGTATAGAGTTTTGGATCTACTAGAAAGCATAGATGACTTTAATATCCAGTTCATCCCTCACTCCCAAAACCATACTGTTGATGCCTTGGCTCAAGCAGCCAGCACGCTTCAAACACTTTCCTTGTCTGGCCTCAAAAGATTCACTATTGAGTTGACCTGCACCCCATCCATGCTAGACAATGTTACCCACTTATAGGTGTTCAATGATGACAAGCACATCTTGGAATTCATCACCAATTTCAATGTGTTTGCAACTCAAATAATTGATGAAACTGAGCCCGAAGAAGCTAAATTGGATATAGGAGTCATCAATCTCAAAACCAACACTATTCCAAGAGGTATGGTCCAGTTAGAGTGTATATTTGACTTGGATCAGATCTAAGACCAAGATCAGCAAGAAAAGAAGGATGCCATCAACAATCAGTGCAACAGTCACAACCTCAGGATAGCTGAGGAGGTTAAAAATGTGTTTATTTGTAAAGTATGCACTTCAAAAGAAATAAAAGAAATCATTGATGCTTTGCAAAAGTATCATGATGTGGTGGCATGGAACTATGAAGATTTAAAGACATATGATACCTCCATTATCATGCACACTATTCCTCTTAGACTAGATGTTTGACCATTCTATAAATGACAGTGTCCCATCAATGCATTGTTGGAACCCATCATCTACAAAGAAGTGTAAAAGTTGATGTCAGTGAGAATTATATTCTTAGTCAGGCACTCCACATCGGTGGCCAATTTGGTCCCAGTTAGGAAGAAGAATGGAGAAATTAGATTGTGCATGGACTTCCACAACCTGAACAGAGCTTCCGAAAATGACAACTATCTAGTGCCTTCATTGGATGAGGTAGTACAGATTGTTAACAGATCACAGATGATGTCCTTCCTCAATGGGTACTTTGAATACAACCAAGTGATGGTACAATATGAAAATCAGCACATGACTGTGTTCACCAGCAAGTGGGGAACCTTTTCCTACAAAAGAATGTCGTTTGGACTCATCAACTTTGGTGCAACCTTCCAACGTGTGATGGAAATAGCCTTGAAAGATATTATCAAAAAATGTATAATCATCTACATGGATGATTTGATCATATTCTCAAAGCAGTGGAGTCATCATGTTGTTTATCTATGCAAAGTGTTTCAAAGGTGCAGAGAATTTGGGGTATCTCTCAATCTGAAGAAATGCATCTTCAAAGTCACTAAAGGAAAGCTCCTTGGACATGTTATTTCAAAACAAGGGATTTCCATAGACCCCAAGTGCATCTAGTCCCTCTTAAAGATCCAATTTCCAGGTAGCAAGAAAGAGCTGAATTCTTTCTTTGGAAAGATAAATTTCATCCAAAATTTTATTACAGGATTTATTGAAATCATTAAGCCGCTCAATGCAATGTTGAAGTAAGATGCCAAAATTGAGTGGATCCCAGAAGTAAAACAAGCCTTTGAAGAAATTAAGAAAGCCATTGTTGAAGCACCTATGCTAGTCAACCCAGATTATCTGAAGCCCTTCCCTATTTACTCCTTTGCTTCAAAAAATTTGTGTGCTAACATTCTCACCCAAAAGGATGATGATGGGAATGAGCACCCAATTATTTTCATGAGTGCTCCCTTGAAGGATGTTGAACTGTGGTATCATAATGTAGAAAAGTAGGCATATGCCTTGGTTAGGAGAGTTAAAAAATTCAGACACTACATCCTATGGAATAAGGTGTTCATCATTATCCTTGGTTCGGCAATAAAAAAAAATTTGATGCAAAATGAGTTGGGTGAAAGAAGAGAAAAGTAGCTCATGCTGCTACAGGAGTACGACATGGAAATTCAGGTGATGAAATTAGTAAGAGGATAGGCCCTCACCTGAACAATAGCTGAGACATCAATTGAAGTAGGACCCGAGCTCATGGTTCAGCAATATCAACTTGAAGATGTCTCCCCAGGAGAGTGGTATGATGACATAGCCTACTACTTTCTAAACAAAAAATGTCCACGTCATCTCCAAGGTGTCCAAAAATGTGCTCTCCATCTGAACAGCATCTACACGTTGTGAGGATCTATACTCTACAAGAAGAATCATGAAGGCGTCTACCTTAGGTTCCTTGGAAAAGAAGAAGTATAGTAGGTCTTAAAAGAATTTCATGATAAATTCAGTACCGGTCATGGATTTGGTCTCTCAACTGCAGATCAGATCCTATGAGTAGGTTACTATTGGCCGACAATCTTCAAAGATGCTCATAGCCATGATCGTACATGCCATGTCTACCAGACCACCACAACAAAAGAAAGGAACATTGTCCCACTACAACTAGTCTTAGAGGTAAAACCATTCGCGCAATGGGGTCTCAACTTCATTGGTCCGGTAAGCCCACCATCATCTGTGAGTCACAGGTACATTCTAACTGCCACTAATTATTGTACTAGATGGACAGAAGCTATTGCATGTAGGCAATGCACCACACAGGTAGTTACAAATTTTCTCTAAAGTTATATTTAAATTGTTTTGGTTGCCCATAAGCCTTAGTTTGTGATAATGGTCCTACTTTTTTTATCACTCAAATTTTCTAGTTGGGCCTTCATCTAAGGGATTTCCCTTAAATTTTTGTCCAACTATTATCCTTAGGGAAATTGCCTAGTTGAGTCCAAAAAAATAACCTCATCACTATCATAAAAAATTTGCTTGACAAGAATCCCAAGGACTAGCATACCCAACTTTGCTTTGCCCTTTGGGCAAACCGCACATGTCACAAAGCCTCCTTGGGTTATTTCCCATTCCACCTTGTCTATGGCCTAGAGCCTATATTTTCTGTCCACCTCAATATCCCAACCCACTATGTGTAGATCATCATGGAAAAAATAGGCCTTTAAGTGGCAATAAAATTCAAAAAAATCAGAGTTAGGCAACTTAACGTAAAAATTTGAATAAGTTATCTATATTATTTCAAAAATATGTAAGAATAGAATTTTTAGCAAATTGAATGTATTTTCTAAACTACTAGGTTTACTTAAAATGAAAAATAAATATATTTGGTGAAAATTTGAAATTTCAATGTAGTAGCACTTAAATTTTAGGGAAAAAATAAGAAGTGTCTATCTGATCACCCTAACCACAATAAAATGATAATATTTTTTTATAATATTTTAGATATAAGTAGAGGACTCATGTCCTAATGTGATGCATATTTTTTTGTATTTTTTTTCCAAGTAAATAATTAATTATGAATTTTTTATTGCAACTTCTAAAAAATATAAAAACTTCTATTTCTGACCACCATAACTTGGTCAAAACTTCATGAAATTCAATTGTTTCTTTTTTAATCCTATAGTATGAGAAGCATAGAATGTGACCCATGTTTCGGATTCAAAAAATGTGATACCGTTTGAAACCTATAAATGTTTTTCAATCATCCTATCAATTAGGACTTTAATCATAATTCAAATAGAAAATGAATAATAATTATTTATTAAATTCAAAGTAAACCATAATTTATATTGGTGGAAAGTTGAGAATCTCCTTTAAAAACCCTTTTTGTTTCATCAATTTTGGGTTAAAAAAAAGTCGTCAGCCACATACCCTACACATACCCATCATATTTCCACTTTTTGGCCCACCATGATCCTGCACATACCCAACCCTCCAATTCATCAACACTTTTTATGAAGAGGGGGATCGAAGAGAGGACCGCATAGTGGAGCTACTGTACTTGGAAGTACGTGACCGTGCTATTGAAAAAATTTCCAAACATCAGGGCATAGTCAAATGATGGTTGGATCAATGAGCCAAAGTCAAGGCCTTCTGAATTGCTGATTTGGTTATGTATTGGGACAAGGCCCATGAGAAGAAAGGGGGACATAAAAAATTCGACAAACTTTGGATTGGTCCCTTTCAAATTGTTGAAATCTTGGGAGATAATTATTTCCACCTCAAGACCTTAACTGGTGAAGATTTCCCATTGCTCGTTAATGGACAACACCTGAAGCATTATTTCAAAGCTTGAGCTCTTTCGAGCTGCTCTTTGTAAATATCTATATATAGGTTAGTTTAGGTTGCTTTTGGTTTTCCTTTGTCTTTATGCTTTGCATTGCTTTTGTTTTGCTCATTTCCAAATCACTTTTGTCTTGATGAGGATGTCTCTTTGTTTCTAATATGGTTGCCATGCTTGTTCAACGAATGGTTCACTTTGTTGTCCACTCTTAATGTTTTTTGGATAAATATTCACTCTCAACTATTGGTCTCTAATAGCTACCATGGAATGGTATCCTTGTTTGAACTTTGACTTAGAACCTGACCCTTGGTTGAATCATGGAATTTTACATTCATCTTAGATCCTACACAAAACTCATATTAATTATTTCCAAAGAGTTGTACAACAGTTGTTATGATAACTTAGCAAGTGAAAAATCTTAAGTCTACTCTAGTGACCACTACAATTTCCAAACCCATAGTAGGCTTTGATGCTTATACAATTGAGCAAAAGAAGAAAGTATTAAAAGAAATATTGAAAGAAAAGAAAAGAAAAGAAAAGGAGAAATATTGAAATCAAGCAACCGTATGGGTACATGTGGATAACTCTATAGGGACTATGGATGTCCGACTGGCAGTAGACCAATATTTGTAGGGTCACAGTGACAACTCCATCAGGGCTATGGATGCCTGACTAGCAGCAGGGCAATGTCTAGGTTACTTTTGGGGTTAAACGATTCATGTTGCTTGCTCAATTTGATTAGCTACCATTTGTCATAGTTTCTAAGGGAAGGGAATGAATTCATTGAATGCAAACACTTCGAAGATGTTTCATAGGTTGATTCAGCTAAGGACCCAGTTCACCTAGTTCACTTTTGGAAATGGGCCCATGGTCTACAAAACTAGAGATTATGGGTTGTGAATGAACATTTATCCTTAGAATGCTCAGGAGCATTCCCTTGTAAAGTCACCATTTTTGTACCTATAGCACACACGCCCTATTCGGAATGGGAACCCTCTTTCTTTTCACTTCATCAGGTCATTTTTATCACTGCCTCATTTTGTGTGCCACTTATTTTTGTGTTCTAGTTGGTCAGTGTGTCTTAAGGAATTCATCTTGAGTTGGCCATGTTTTTCCACCCTCAAATTTTCAAGTCTTTGGGCCTTTGTGGGATTTCCTTAGTTGTTTGCTTTCAATCTTTAAGACAAACATCCTTGGAGCATTGTGGGTCCACCTCTATGAGTCACCCCATGTGGCTTACCCTATCCACCCAGCTGCTCCAAACAGCCTTCATGAGACATCCTTTTGTGCTACAGAACCCACCTCACTAATTGTCATTTTCATTTTTGAACGAACGAATAGCCGAGCCCCGATTGTTCTCCGCCTAGCGGACTCTTCCCTTCTCGTGGCCATTTTCAAACTGACTTCCTACCAACATTCAATTTTTTCATATGAACATTAATTTGAGGGGTATTAAATGCACCATTTTCTATAAATATCCAACCCTGGGCTATCATTTTCACTTGTCGATTGTTCAAAGTGAATCATAGAGCCCTACAAACACTGTCATCACACCCACCACATTCAACCGTTGATTCCAAGTCATTGCTAACTGTTTCCTCAACCTCCATCATTGAGTCTCAAAGGTATGTTTTCTTTCTACAAGCCATGTCCTAAGTTTTTTTTAATTTCACAAAAGTTATTAAATTTGGGTAAAAGAAAACTTGATAAATAGCTAGCACACACCTAGGCACACAAAACCCATGAGCTGAAATATTGATAGACATTAGAAATCACCTATAGGCCATGTGCGAGACTAGATTCCCCTGCCACCATTCTGAAGCCAAGGCCTTCATCCCCTATAGGCTTGCACCCTTGCCATCGTCATCACTGTCTTTGAAAAATGCTTAAAACTTAACAATGGTGATCTACTCTTTCAGGTCCGCCCTCGTGGGAGAACGCTCCTACTTGGTCACCCCAAACTTAGCTAAAATTCGCAAACTCAAACAAAGAGCCATCAACCCCCTCGGGTCCCCGAGCACGGGTTTTCGCCTACAAAATGCCTTTAGCTTCGTCATTTCAAATGACCATTCAATCACAGCCTCCCGATGGTTGGGTCCCACCCTTGTCATTTCCCATCAAACTTGATCACTCTAAATGATTAAGTCTCAATCCATTGTGGGTCTCTCATTGCAGACTCCCACTTGCAGGTTTTTGTCTTGACTTCGTCATTTCAAATGGCTTTCACGATCCATCTTTCCACTTATCAGTTTTTGTCCTTTGACCCACTGCTAGAATCAAAAATAGCAATCTATGCACAAGCGGCCTCTTAAAACGGCAAGACCCTAATGTCCTTCCGACGATTGCGCCCTAGTCTTATCAATGTCATCCAATACTCCCACTGAAAATAACAAAGTAGTGCTTCTGCGAGCCTTGCCCCACAAACATTTGTCAGTGGATAGTCATGGCTGGCTGGCCATGCCGAATAGCCTTTGCACACCAACCTTCCACATTGCAGGTTCCAAGCCCTCCACGTCCATCTAAACCAAAATAAAATGAACAAGTAATGAACCTTAAGCGGACCATCTTTTGCAGGTGGCTAGTCATAGGCTGCTATCTCACCCCCACTGTTCCAAGCATCCATTGACCTTCTTTGGCCCACTATGTGGGGACTGACCCTACAATCTCCCTCTGACTATTCAATAACAAAGTGAATGTCGGAGACTTTTGCAGACCCAATCAGGCAAGGCTCCCTGCCCAGACTTTCATCTGGCCTTTGCTGTCTCAAATGGCCATCACCCACCGTCCACCTACACCTTTCGACCCCTATCCTTTTGAATGATTTGAACTTCAATGAAGAAGCATCCACAATCTTCTGAGACTATGGGTCCTATATGGTGGAATGCCACCTACGGGACGTCACCTTTCTAGCACAATTTCAACGGTAGGCCCTCAAACAATCGAGCTACTCTCTGATTGTGCATGCTTAAAACATGAACTTACCATCTCCAAATCTTCAACGTTACTTTGACCCATGTGCTAAAATGAACTGACTTCCTCGATGGCCCAAACCTTATGTCCAAATCTTGATGCAAGTTGGGACATGCGGGTCATTGCACACTAATTGTCGTCCCTTCTGTAGTTGCTTCAAAATAGCCATCAGCCTAGGGAAGTCTACACCCCTAGGCCCAAATTGTTGTAACTCCCTCCTGTGAAATGTTAATGCCGATTTGAAAGAGGTGTTAGGATGTTTAAATGGTAAATTATCTAATCTGACAACTTTTTTTAGGATTTTGGCAAACTTTCCTTATGTTTCATGCTTGAATGTGTTTATTGCTCTCTCGCATGTAGGATATATGGAACCAGGTGTAGGACCTTCAGAGGCAGACGTCGAAAAAGACAAGGGAAAGAAGCCAACTAAAGCACCTAGAGGAAAAGAGGATAAGGACCAGATGAAATACAAATTCCAAGGGGATCCCCTTAACTCCAAAGTCACCACAGATTGGAGGGAGATCTTAGATACAAATCATGAACACATAGATATTGATGAATTTAAGCAAAGGGTCTAGATCAATCTTACAACAAAAAATGTTAGAAAGATTAGAAGTAGTGGGTTGGCCAAGGCTAGCGGTTTTACATGAGATCTTACTTGGTCTATTCACTAGCTGATCAAATGCAATAAAAAGGCTTCTTTAGAGCTCCAAATGAGGCTACAGGCAGGGAATTAAAGGTCTATGACAGGTACCCTCAGCTCCAATACAAGAATTTCAAGAAAGACTACTGCAGAGTCAATGACGCATTCATAGGCCATGTTATCAAATTGCTTGGGGGTCACTTTGAAAGAAGGGTCATACATAGTGGCAATGCTTACATTCACCAATTCGGCTTTCTATTCATACAATTTCCCAATTTTACCTACATTTGGGCTGAGGGTTTCTTAGAGAAACCATATAAGCTGCCCCGATACCCAAATGACTGGATAATATTGCTAGAGCTCTCTCAGCAGCTACAGCACACACATGCCTTCCTAAGAAATAAACATAAGGTAGGGATTCCCTATCCTCTCTCCTCCAGCCAAGGAATGTATGAATTCCACACATCCCAGTGTTCAAACTATTCTAATAAGGAACTTGTGGAATATAGCCTAGAGCTCCACACTGCCCAGCCACAGATAGACTCATACAGGAGGCTCAGGAAGATGGTCATGATTGAACATGCCCATGTACATGATGTTGAGGAATTTTGAGCCAACTGTAGGGATGACAAAGAAGTGTGAATGAGGCACTACAGGTACATGACAACATACTTTTTCAAGAAGGTCAACTTGTTCCCTGTCCCAAACCAAATACAGTGCAGTTGCCAATCTCCCACTACCATTAATTGAGTGATTGATCCATGATACAGTGCAGTTGCCAATCTCCCACTACCATTAATTGATTGGAATGAGGAGGAGGTCAATGACCTTGATATTTTAATGAAGTCGATCAAGGAATGGATCGAGGGGTAGATTGCCCAATTAAAGTTGCAAGGAGTTACCCTAACATATGGTGAGCTTGAGGACGAGCCGACAACCAAGACTGACAGTGGGATAACTACTGCCCCGTCAGGAGAAACTTCAAAATATCATCCTACCACAAGGTTGAGAAAGAGAAAAGAGATGGTTGAAAGGTAGCCTAAACCCAGGGTGTATTCAAGGAAAGCCTTAGAGGGTGAACCCTCCAAGAAGTTGAAAACATCATGCATTTTCACAGAGATTCCCACCATCTAGGAGCACCCGCTTTGAGAGGGAGAAGAGCAAGAGGTCGAGCAACCAAAGTCTCCACCTATTGCCTCCACTCTTGTGGTCACCGCTGCCACTAACATTGCCACCACTGCTACCCATCTGCCTGCTTCTTAGGAAATGGTTGCTACTTCTCCACCCATGATGGATATTTTAGTCCACCTTGCCTTTACTCCACCCACAGTATAGGTTGTGACCATAGAATTTTACTCAGCTACAACTTCACCTCTCTCTTTTGCTTCAATATCTCCAATGACATCTCTCCCAGTGGCTTCAGCAACAATTCCAATGCCTACTTTATTGCTCTCGGAAGCCTTCACTCGCCACATGCAAAACATGCCAACGGAGCTCTCTAGGGTGTTTATGAACCCAACAGTGCAAGCTTCCCTAGCACAAGTAGTTACAAACCTCCCTATCCCTCCTCCAACCAAATTGCCATAAATAAAAGCAACCATATAGATATTAGAAGATTTGGAGAGACAAGATAGGGAAGCTACCAAAGGAATAGAAGAAGAAGCAAATGAAAACCACAAGTATACTAAGTATTAGCATCTGACAATTGATGAAGTGGCATAGGAAGAGGACGAAACATAGTCATCTAAGGAAAACACTGAGGAGTCAGGTACCAAATATGTTGTGGAAACCTTTGACCTAGAGCTCGAAGAGGAGCTTTCCAAACAACTCAGGGATGTCAGAGAAGAGGAGGAGAAGTAGCCTCTTGAAGAAGAAAAGGAATCAGATGAGAAAATGGAGGAAGACACTGAGCTTCCAATCAAGGAACAAGATGAAAGCCCCAAGCACTATGAAGGAATGCCTCCTTAGCTCAAAGAAGAAGAAAAGAAAGAAGAACATAAGCCTAAGGAGGAGGTTGAATCCCAAAAGAGCTCAGAAATGGCACATCATGAAGAACATGGGCATGACCAATAAAAATAAGAGAAAGCTACTAAAGGGGAGGATAGCCCCAAAGAATATGTAGTTGTTGAATCCCTAGAAAAGGAAACTATCTTCATCTGAGATTCTGATGAAGAAGGAGAAAGGACGGAACATAAAGACCTGGGAAACAAAGAAATCAAAATCCAACACACCCACGAAGAGGAAGGTGATCATGAATCACAAAAGGAGGAGTCTCAGATGTCTAAATGGCTTGAGAAACAATTGAAGAAGAAAATCCTAGCCTCAAGGGATCCAAAAGCAAGATTGGAAGCCATCTTGGCTCAAGCCCAAATTAGTACAAAGAAGGAGAAGAAGCCAAAGGTCAGATCCCATTTGACAATGGATGTGTCAGGATCTAGAACTGTACAAATAGCCACCCCAGTGGTGGGAGAAGAGGGGGTCGGTTATAGAATTTCTACCCTTGATCTAGGAACAACAATGAGGGAGAAAAAGATCAATCATCTTTAGGGATCCATTGCCACTATCATGCACCAAATGAATAAGGATAAGACTTCCAAGGAGTGGTGGATCTAGAAGCTTACATTCAACAGTGGCCATCAGTTGAAGATCTCCCCACCGCATCCTCAGCACCCCCACAATTGTTGTCCAAGGACCACATTGACCAATTGGAAAAAAGAAAGAATTGGACAAAGGCCATAGAGGATTGGTTCTGGCAAGTCCTCTATAATGGAAACATGGGCATAGGCCATTTTGTCAGGATAGCCAACAAGTTACTAGAGTTACAAAAGGTACTTGAGGGGTAAGTAAATTTTGCACCAACTTCCTAGAGTTATACAAGATCACATACCCCAAACTTGAGGATATTATCAAGATACCTGATGGATCCTGGGAGAAGTAGTTTGCTTTTGCAAAAGATGATCATTGGTTTGTGGAAACATGGAAACTAAGCTTAAACCACAGAAAAGAAGTATTGGAACAAGTGCTCCATGAGGTGGAGTTGGAAATTTATTGGATCAAGGAAGCCAAGGTAGCCTGTGATGAATATCTATGGCTGATGAAAGAATTTGATGTGTTTGCCATCGAGTTAGACCCAGAGAAGATAAAGTTGTACTTCCATGAGAAGATGGAAAATAGGACCACAGATGCACTTATCTCTAAATTTTTGGGTTTTGTTGCATGAACCTTTTCTCAATCCAAGCAGGTGATAAATAATGCACAAAAATATGACAAGGACTGGGATGACCTCACAAACAAGTATAGGAAGTTTAACTTCTAAATGATCTAGTTAGATATATTGGAGTGGGATAAGCTCTGGGGATTGATCAAAAAATTTGTGGAATACGCCACCATCAAAATGAATGAAGGAAATCATGTGATTGATGATGAGTTCCTCATAGTGTAGTTGTAGCAAAAGGAAATCAACTAGAAGATAAAAAAGCTACAGTGTTGCTCACTAGAGGACAAAATAGGCTAAATTACAAAATGTAATTTTAAATTTTAATATATTTGGGTGTAGCTGAAACCCTAGTTTGTAGCGAATCTTGGCCACATAATGCAAATCAATCTTGATCATTCATTTTTCTTTTTGAACACTATAAATAGGGGGTCTCCTCTCATTTTCAATAGAGATTTGAGTTGTTGTAAAAACATGCTGCTGGAATTTTAATAAAAGTTCATTAGATTTTGTTGGATTTTTGAGTTTCAATTTCATGTTACATGGTTCTTCTCCCATAGTTAGTTAACTTGAATAGATTTACTTTGTTGTTTGTGATTTTTACAAGTTATCAATAGATTAGTTAATATTGTGCATTGATATTCAAGAATTCTATTGTGTGTTGGCAACCTTACTTGTCCATATTTTTTGGTGTTTATTCATGGTAAATGGTTGTATAAAGTTAGTGTGGGCATAAATTGAAAGCTACACTAAATTTCTATCTTTTATTCATGCTTTTGGTGAATGAATGGTCAAATATCTGCAGTCCTTAGAAGCTTGCACTAGTTTCATGAGACTGTGAAGTAATCTAGTTAAGTGGAACTCAGTTTTAGGAAGGTTGTCTGCAATAGGGTCCTCCATTGTCATTGTTTGTTGCTAGTTTCAAGTCTAGGAACTTCCTCTCTTCCCTGCCCTTTTTCTTTTTTTTTAGTAGTGACCTAAGCTAAGGTTCATTGCACATTGTAAAGTTAAATCTGAAGTTAAAATAGGAGTTCTAGACTATTGTTCAAGACTGCAAAAATTGTGCAATCACTATCCCATCTTAATAACTCCATTAGAAGAACCAATTCTACTTCAATTTAACTCACGTAAGTCTTCCCTATGATTACCAAGAAGATCACATCAAAACAACTGAGATATTCCAAGCAAGTCATGACCTGACACCTGAGAGACCTTGGGGTGATTTTCAGCAACTTGTTGTTAGAGATTGTCGTTCAAGAAAGGTAGTGCATCTATGCACTTCCTGTGTTGATAAAGTGCTAAAACACCCATCAATAGGTTTTTTTTTTTAAAAAGAAACTATTTTGTGAAAATTTGAAATTTCAATGTAGTAGTACTTAAATTTTAGGGAAAAAATAAGTAGGTGTCTGTCTGACCACCCTAACCACAATAAAATGATTATTTTATTTTATAATATTTTAGATATAAGTAGAGTAATCGTGTCTCGATGTGATGCATATTTTTTTGTAATTTTTTTCCAAGTAAATGGGTATGTACGGGATCATCATGGAAAAAACAGAACCTTAAGTGGCAAAAAATTCAAAAAAATCAGAGTTAGAGAACTTGACGTAAAAATTTGAATAAGTTATCTATATTATTTCAAAAATATGTAATAATAGAATCTGTAGCAAATTTAATATAGTTTCTAAACTATTAGGTTTTTGAAAAAATCTATTTGGTGAAAATTTCAAATTTCAATGTAGTGGTGCCAAATTTTAGGGAAAACTAAAAGTAGGTGTCTTGTCTAACCACCTAACCACAATAAAATGATAATATTTTTTTTTTATAATATTTTAGATATAAATTATAGGACTCATGCCCCAATGTGATGTATATTTTTTTTGTAATTTTTTTCTAGAAGTAAATAATTAATTATGAATTTTTATTACAATTTTTACAAAATGCTTAAAGCTTCATTATCTGACCACCTTAACTTGGTGAAACTTCATGAGAATTGATTTTTTTCTTTTTTTAATCCTAGAGTATGTGAAGCATAGAATTTGACGCATGTTTTGGTTTCAAAAAATGTGATACTATTTGAAAGCTATAGATGTTTTTCAATCAACCTATTAATTAGGACTTTAGTCATAATTTGAATAGAAAATGAATAATAATTACTTATTAAATTAGAATTAAATCATAATTTATATTGGTAGAAAGCTAAGAATCTCCTTTAAAAACACTTTTTTTCATCAATTTTGGATTAAAAAATAGTCGTCAGCCACATACCCATCATATTGCCACTTTTTGGCCCATCATGATCGTGCACATACCCAAATAATTAATTAATGGATTTTTTATTACAACTTTTAAAAAATATAAAAACTTGTATGTCACGACCACTTTAACTTGAGTCAAAACCATGAAATTCATTTTTGTTTTTTAATCCTATAGTATCTGAAGCATAGAATGTGATGTATGTTTTGGATTCAAAAATGTGATACCATTTTGAAAGATATAGGGGGTGATCCCACAATAATGGGTTACAATTTTGGCCAAACTTGACATTAAAATCAATATTTTTCATCAGACTGATCACTTTCTTACATAGCAGCTAAACCATTAGGTTTTGAAGATGGATAAACTGATTGTTGTTAGATATTTTGTGTAGATTCTAATTATATTTTTTTAAAAGAATTAAAAATAGAATTGTGAATCATTTTATGTAATTTTTAATAACTTATATTTTCTACTAATCAACATTTTTAAAAAGTGATGTTTACTTCATCCCACGTAACTTTTTTATAGATAGGGTACAATTCTAATTTTTAAAATACAATTTTTTCACACCAATATCTAGGGAATGGATATTTTTTCATAATTTTTTGTTACATATTTTTTTTTAATTAATTTTCCAAGTCAGTGTAATTATAATTTGGACAGAGGTGTACTTCGGCCTGCATAACTTTTTTTGTATTCATTTTAATTAACATATTCTTTTTTTGTTGGAATAAGGACATCAATACGTAGTGCACATGTATTTTTTAGATTTTTTTCTCTATTTTCTATTTTTTTGTATGTGTGAAATAAAGAACTTGATGTTCATTGAAAATCCTACATTGACAAGGAATAAAAAATAAATATAATAATCAAATTAAACATATTTAAAATTATACTTTTTGGGAAGCTTATAATAAGGGTTACAAGCTTACAAAACATAAATTTTAAATTAATTTATTTGATCACCCAAAAGGTAAATCATAAGTGGTTTTTTATCAGCATTTTGATAGGTTTAGAGGAGACTCGATTATAGGTATGGTTTAAATCTAACAAGGCTCTATCCAAGGGGGTTTGATCTAAGGAGGTTTGATCAATCCCTCTTTAATGACTTATGACTTTACTCTTAAGCATCTTTATTAGGTTAGCTAGTGTAGGAGCCACATTAGGACTCACAAGATTTTACATTTTTTCTAAGTCTTCATCTATTCTTCTTATGCTTATTGCACGATATGAGCAACATCATGCACATTGGTTGTAGGTAAGGAAATCATTGTAAATGAGGTATGCAGGTTATGATCCATAGGGGGTTGATTATCAACACTATTAGAAAGAGAGTTAGAAAACCTAAGATCCACGATGAATGGTGTATCACGAGATGACATGAGTCTCAAACTATGTCTCACAGTAGTATTGCTAATAGGAAACCAAGTTGTAAAGATCATTCAAGTTTCAAAAACTCAATGTCAACTCAAAATGGAAAGAGGGTAAAGGGTATGTGCAGGATCATGATGGGCCAAAAAGTGGCAATATGATGGGTATGTCTAGGGTATGTGGCTTACGACTTTTTTTTACCCAAAATTGATGAAACAAAAAGGGTTTTTAAAGGAGATTCTTAGCTTTCCACCAATATAAATTATGTTTTAATTTGCATCATCTTCAAATCCCTCATGGTTTAGCCGCTATATGTGCCTAAAATTGAAGATTTAGTTAGAAAAGATCAATTCAGTGTCTAATTTAGCCAAAAATTGTAAACCAGTATTGTGGGATCACCTACCTTGTAAGGGCCAAACCAAGATGCCCCTTGACATTTCTTTCTCACAAAAAGAAATAATCAAACATTCACTCAATGGTCATCTTTACATAGCTAGAAGAATCAATGACAAGCCTACTAATGGGATATCAGTTGATCCCATCTATGTAGAGAATGTGATCACTGAAGAATTCTTATTTGTGCATGAACACTATCAAGATACATATGAAAGACCAAAAGCATGGATCAAAACATATAATGGTTTTGCTTGCCCTACAATTGGCTCAATAAATCTCCCTCTAAAGGTTGGTCCAAAAACATTAAATGTCTCATTTAGAATCACACTGATGTTAGATCAGTTTCATGTGAAGTTAGGCTATCCATGGCTTCACTCTATGAATATCATCCTATTGAACCTATTAGACCCCCTGAAGATTTCTTTTTCAAATCATATCAAAATTTTAAGGAAAAGCATATAGCAGAATTATCCCTTAGAAATATGTCTCAACCTTTGATTGAGCCACCTATCCTTGACGAAACCATGATTAAAACAAAACCCCTTCCAAACATCCAAGAGAAACCTATTACAAATCCTCTTACCATTTCCTATAGGATATCATGAGACAATCAAAACAATCCCATTGTCCCTCCTAAAATCAAACAAGTTTACAAGTCCAAAGAGAAAGCACAGTTAAACAACCTCATATGGTTCCTTCCATTCCTCCCCTAAGGGAAGCAAAAAACCTATGGTTGAAAAACCCACTCCGACACAATCACAAATTAAAAATAGAATGAAAATAAATTGAAATGCTAGAGAGCATAGGCATAGACATCGTGCTATTGCTCGTATTTTACAAACTAAAGAAGAAAAGAGTAACATAGAAAATCAAAATTCAAACTTTCCTGAAGCAATGCATGATGATTCTATAGCTTCGCCACCACATAAACAAGAACCTTCCAGGGATATTATCATTCGACCTCCTATTATGATTAATTTGGATGATGATATTGACATTGCAAAGATTGATGAACAAGTGCATAATGAGTTGAATTCATTGTTCTCCTCTTCTATGAGCTTAAATGACAATTCTCCTAGAAAAAAGTGTTGAACTTGGTGCATGTCCTAGTTCGGCACTTGATATTTTCCCTTTGGCTAGTTTTCCACCTTCTATATATACTGATCAAGATTGGGATGTGGACGACCTACTATAGGTTGACTCGCATGTGCCTTACTAGTATTTTTCATTATTTTTTGTTTCATGTTTCTTTATATCATTGCATGTGCATAATGTGATCCCCTATACTATATTTTTTGATGTATCTCTCCTTTTGTGCATTCTCTATTTGTATCTACATTCTTCTCTATGTCATACACATTTTATCATTTCTTTGTCTTGTGTTTTCCTTTAGGGGATGACGCAAGGTGTCAAGACATTTAGGTCTCTTCCATTTTGACCTAAAAGGATTTTTCTTTGATTTTTATCTTTATGTGTCATTCTTCCAATTCTATGAGTATTTCAAGAATGATGATGTTTATGAGATCTATAACAACATTGTAGAAAAGATATATTGACCTCGAATCTTTATATCCCTTATTTTTTGGGGCAAACCCTCCTTCCTTTTTTAGGACGTAGCTTCATTTTGGAAACATATGACATGGCATAGGGCTTTTCTAGTAAGCTCTCATGTCTTAGGATTGAACATTGTCTACTTTAAGGAAATTGCTCACAAAAATGGTGTTCGCAACCGCTTTAAAGTGGGGGCATACATTGATAATATCTTTCAACATTTCTCATGTTTCATGGTGTGATTTTCTTTATTATTGCAATGTGTCCTTTTCTTGGTGGTGCCATTGGGTTTGATGTCCTCCTAGAATAGTGTGATATTTCTTAGCATATGACTTTACTCTTAGTGGTGATGTGACACACTACATTCCCTAAGTTGTGAATCTTTTACTCTTGACTTCTCCTCTCTTGGAGACATTAGGCACGATGTTCCCTAAGAAGAAGACTTTACACGTGAACTAAGAAAAATCCCTTTGAACAAAAACCTTTTACTAGCATTATTGTTCATAAGTGTTTAGCACAATGCAACTTGCTAACCTTATGAAGCTTGAACCCTAAATACAAGGCCACGTAGCATAACACACCTTGCTTGCCTATGGAGCCTTGTGTTGTTCATAGGTGTTTAGCATAATGCATCTTGTTAAGCCCTATGAAGCTTGAACTCTAAATTCAAGGCCACCAAGCATAACACACCTTGCTTGCCTATGGAGCCTTTCCTTATGGCACCTTATTGAAGGTTTCGGGAGGATAGCTTTGATATGGTATGGGAACCTAATATGATTCTCTCATTTTCCACCCTTTTGCGATACTCACCTAGTGGATAACCTGAGGTTCCACTATCCTAGAGTGAGTGCAAAAATTGAAAGATTAGATGTGTTCGGCGTTAATCAAGCTGTCTAGGATTGGACTTCCTAGTCTTTGATGTTGTATGATTGTGTATCTTTGTCATTTTTTCATACATAAGTGTCTTGAATAACTACTTTAGTGTGATTTTGCGCTTGTGCTCATCCTCTCACTAAAGTGGGGGCTAAATTTAGTGTAGAAAAAAGTAATCCTTTTTCACACTTAATTTGGGAATGAATTTAATTAATAATAAAATGATCTTAATTATGCCTTAATTCAATGTTGTAATATGTATTTTTACATATTCACATTAAGTTTAGGACATTTTCATTAAAATGGACTTAATTGTGCCTTATTTTTGGTGTTGTAAGGTGTACCTTTTCACTTTCACACTAATCTAGGGATTTATTAATTAATTGAGGTTAATTGGCCTTAATTAGCCCCTTTAATTCAAATCCAAGCCTAATTAATTACAAACTCTGAGGGATAAAACTTGACAATCATAAATTCCTTAACATAATGTTTAACATTGAGTAATGTGTGTCTTAGGCATGTGACCTAGGACCCATTTTCCATAGGGCGGATGGGTCCTCACTTGCACCTAGGACCTAAATTCAAACTATGTTTTTGGTGATTTTTTAATGATTTCAAATGTATATTTAGATGTCAACTTGTGATATTTAAATTTTGGTAATTAATCTTAAGATATGTATAAATAAGAGGTCATTTCACTACATGTTTCATCCTAAGATCCTAGAAATTTTTCATGAGCACTTAGTATTTTCAAGAGAGCAATTCAAGAGAATTCAAGACAAATTTCAAGGCATTCAAGGGTGGATTTATTGAATATTATTGCAGCAATAAATATTCCTTTTTCATGTCAATGATTTCTTGCATCATGTATTTTGTTTGAGCTAATATGGTGATGTAGAGTTCAAGATTTAATCAAGTATTCAAGAACATTGCTTCTAATCAAGTTTCATGATTAAGAACCACTTTCATTATATCCAATTCATGCTAGTTGTAGATCTAGAATCCAAGGTTCAAATAAGGTTTGGTGAGTTGTTACATAGTGTATTTCATTTATCATTCCTTCTTTTGTGCTTTTATTCATTTCAAGGTTTAATTACCAAAACTGGGTTTGACCAAGGAAAACCCCCATTCATCTAACAAACAAAATTTTTCTCTCTTTGATGTGTAATTGCATATTTTAGGTGGAAGATCCTTTAAAGAGAAAAATTAAAGAAAGTGGTAAATTTTTCACAGTTACAAAAAAAAAAAAATCATCTCACTGAAACTTGTAGATACAAAATTTATTTTGGTTGTTCAACAGTGAAAATCAAGAATCTGGGAGTGCAGACATAGCAAAAGAGAACCCAAAAAAATATTTCAAAGAACCCTAGTAGGGACCCATTTGCCATAGGGTGAATTAGTCCTTAATAAGCTTCAAAAAGTGATTTTTGGTGAAAGGTACACATTATTTTCCCATTTTCAAATCTGCCTTAAATTAATTGTTCTTTCTATTAGATTTGATTATCATTTTTCATTTGCATTTTATAGCTCGCATTTTGGAGTTTTTTTTATGATCTTAATCTTGCACCCCAAAGTGTTATTTACCTTATACCCCCATCCTCGCATAGATAGGAATTTTTTTTATTTATACCTTGATTTGACTCACATTTTGGTTGATATTCACTTCATTCTTTAGATCTCATTTCCTTGAATGAAATTAGGGAAATACATCTTTATGGTGAACCAACCCACTCATCACACCCCCACCACCTATATTTTCCTTTCTTTCACATATAAATACCACAATTTAAGAATTATAATGGTAAAGGAGACCCAAACAGTCATGTATCAACTTTTACAAAATTGTGTAGTGATTTTATTTTTGTAGATAAGCTCTTAGCTGAGATTCCACCTAGGTCATTGAAATACATGGCCTTGGAATGGTTTTTTTCATTACCAAATAACTTGATAAACTCATTCACTAAACTTATTGATGCATTCCTCCAACATTTCCAAGCAAGCATAGGTCTTGAAATAACATTGACTAATTTAGTACATTACAAACAAGGAGCTAAAGAAAAAGTGACAAATTTTATAGGATGAGTTCTTTATTCACAAATATCCTATAGTCTTCCCAATACCGATGTACAAAGGGGTTTCATAGGAAATTTGTAACCTAGAATTATAGATAAAGATATTGCAGATGAAATATCCATCCCTTACACACTTGTGTATGACTCTTTGTCACTATCAGATATTGATTAGTCAATATGAAGGAACACTTTCATCGACTCCTATTGATCAATCTAAATCTATGCCTCAAAAAAGTATCAACGATTCAAGAAGAAAACAAGAACTTTATCAAGATAAACACATCTCAAAAAATTAATAACATTCAACCTTAGGTTACAGCTAGAAGTTCAAATCCTTATCAATTTAGGCTAAGAGATAGACAATTTACCCTTGACTTCTTGAATCTTATCATTCAATCATGTTTTATGTTTAGATATATGTGAATATTCAAGTTTTATGTTTAGATATACGTATTCATGGAGTTAAGAATTTTAAATATATTTAATCTACTAATTCACCCCCTCTCAAGAGATTGGGTGCCCTTCATGATGATGAGGATGGTTTAAATAATATAATTAATACAATATATGTCCAACCTTGTAAGGGTTGAGCCACTTTGTTACCTGACATTGATTTTACACATATTGATACATCCATACATGCACCAAATGGTCTTCTCTATATCACTGAACGTTTTAGTGACAAACCTGCGTGCCAGGGATATTCATTGACCTTGTATGTATAGAGAATGTGAACACTAAGGAATTATTATTTGTTCATGATATTTATCAATATTCTTATGAACAATAAAAATCATGGTTAAAAACTCGTGATGGTTTCTCTTACCCTACTATAGGTTCGATAACAATCTTCCACTCAAAGTTGGAATGAAATAGCTAGATGTATCATTCTCCATCATCATGACGTCAGAAAAATTCTATATGAAGCTAGAATGTCCATGGATATGCTCTATGAATGTCATCTCGTTGGTAATCCACAAGTGCATAAAGTCCCCATTTAAGTAAAGGATGTACAAAATCAAGACCTTTTCAACTTTGACAAAGGAAAAAACATGCTTGTGTATGATGCACTTAAAACTAGTAAATGAATATTTTTTTCAAAATTCTTTCATGGATAAAAGTAATTGTTGTTAAGGCTTGGTATGGATATTTTTTAATATTTTTTAATCGATTACTTTTTATCATTAATTCAGTAGGATCAAGGTATAAATATCAAACATCTTATTTACAACAACATTAATTTGACCTATACCTATAACATAATTTTTTTTAAAGTGTAGACTATGAAGCATAACTTGGACTCACATAATTCCTTTTAAAATAAAATAAAAATAAAAATAAGTTAAATTAAGTTGAATTTTAATTCTTTTAATATTTGAACATAAACATTATTCTCTATAAAGTCCACATTAATTTCAATAAAAAAATACCAATATAAAGTTGTCAACTCCATCAATAGAAGTTAATTTTTTTAGTTTTGACCACATATCTCATCCATTATGAATGGATATCTATTACATGTTGAGATGGTATTTCAATTTTGTTTGGATATCTGATGCTACTAGATATTTGGCAAGTCTTGGGTGTCAAGATTGACCAAATATATGTTACTTGGGTGTCAAACCTTGAGTTTTGAGGCTTAGGTATAAGATATTTTTAGAACAAAAATGTTTCCTCTTAATTGACACTCAACTTCTTGCATCAACCTACTATTTATCGTTAAATCCTTGTTCTCATACTATCCATAGTAATTATGCATACACTAGACATATTTTTTTGTTATAACACACCATATGTTGAGGTTACACATGTCATAAAAGAGAAACCATAAAATATATGAGATATAGAATTCATTCCATAGATATTATTATCATTACTCATAATATTTTATGATTTTGATTTATTTTCTTGGCCTTATGTTTATATGCACATGTTCCTAGCTACAATGTCAGTAATGTAAATAAATAAATATTTAGTGGTGAAAGTTGATAAAAGTGACTTATAAAATGTGAAATATGATTTTCATGTAACCTCTTACTTATTTTTGATGAAATTTTTGCTTGGGAAAAATTACTTATATTTGATCCCACTCTTCTATTCTTCTTTATTTTTTTCTATATTCTATTCTTTCTATTTAAACCTTGTTTATTTTTCCTTTCATGCTAATTTTACCTTATATATTTGATTCCATTCTTATCCTCCCTACTTAGGGAGTCATTTTTATTTTCTACTTTATTTTCTTGCATATTTCCTCCTATCATTATTTTCATCACCTTTATGCCCATATTTTCATTACTATTGATTGTTTCCTTTATTTTCCACTTGGGTTTACCACTTTATTTTATTTTTAGATTTTTCCCTTTCATCATATTAGTTATTTTACATCCTATGCTTATTAGATCATTCTCATTAATTAATTCCTATTTCTCACTAATCTCATATTATTATATCATTCTTTTGGGAATTTATACAATGATCATACCATGCATTGACCTCCTACTATTATCAAATCATGCATGTCTTCCAGATCTTACTTATTGATGTTGAGAAAATGTGTCTCAACCTTGAAATTATATAAGGTATTATTGATACATAAAGTACTATTGATACATCCATGACGAGGGGCACGGGGAGTTTCCCCCCACGAGGGGTCCGAGGAGATCATCCCCTTGGATAGGGGTTTGAGGCAAGTGTGGCCTTGATGGGGGCTTGGGGGTAGCATGCCTCAATGGGGGCTCAAGAGCAGTGCCCCCGAAAGGACAATTTTATTCATATTTTATTATTGTAAATCTGGATCGTTCATCATTAGATCTTATATTTTATTAGCTTGACTCTCCCTAGAAGGCAACCCTATTTTATGAGGGAATTGTATTATAGTTGTGTATTATGATGTATTCTAAGAGTATGATAATGGTCATGTTGCCTCTGGATCTCTAGTTGGTGATATTCCTACGAGAAGCTTGCTCTACAAGTATGTTGTAATCTTTATAATTTCTGAATAATATATTTGGTGACTTTTGAATTGTGGGGTTTTTCTCTTGAAATGGTTTTCCCCAAGTAAATCACTGTGTTGTGGTATGCATGATATTTATTTTAATTTATGTTTAATTTTTTGTAATTGTTAAAGATCGGTAAAGTTTTGCATTATCCTCCTCTCAAGATTAAAGTGTAGGAAGTTGTTCTACTACCTTATCTTCCTTACAAGTGGTATCAGAGCCTAATCACCATTGGTTTTAGTTGTGGGTTATTGGGATTTTTGAGTGGGAGCTTATGTAGAAGATACTTTATCATCTTGTTGCAGGAATTTTAAGATGGCTAGTTCATCAAGGAGAATAGAGGTGGATAAGTTTTCTAGAAATAATTTTGAAATGTGGAAACTGAAGATGGGGGATATGTTGATAGATCAAGATATGTGGCATGTTGTTGATGAGAATGTCTCAAGGCCAACAGATCATACTCAGGTTGCTCAATATGATGTTATGGATCATAAAGCCAAGGTTCTAATAAGATTGTGCTTGGCATAATCTATTTTAATCAATTTTCATGAAGAGACCTCTGCACAAAAACTCTAGAAGAATCTTGGTGAGATGTATCAAGAAAAATAATTAGTGAACAAGATTTTCTTGAAGAAGAAATTGTATTCCTTGAGAATGGAAGAGGGTTGACGAATTAAAAACCACCTAGAAGCATTCAATATGTTGGTGGCTAAGTTGGCATCAATTGGTGTCAAAATGGATGAGGAGAACTTTTAGATTCTTTTTTTTTCTTTACCTGATTCTTGTGATTCCCTTGTTATGGCTATTGGGAGTACTTCCACTATATTGAAGATTGAAGATGTAGTGAGTTCTTTTCTTTATGAAGAGATGAGGAAGAAGGTATCCATTAGTGCCAAGGAGGCCCTAAATGTTCATGGAAGGCCTAAGGAAAATGGAAAGAATAATGAGGAGTGTGATAAATCCAAGTCCAAGGGGAGATCCTGTTTCCTAAAATTGTGGTAAGCCTGGACATATTTGTAAGGACTGCAAAGAAGAAAAGAAGAGATTCAATTCTAATTTTGAGTCTGAGAAGGAAGATGGTGATGCATTCATTGAAGGTTTGGCAATTCGTGTAGGTAATGATGTATGGTTAATTGGATTTGGTGCATCTTTCCATATGAACTTTAATAGAGATTGGTTTTCTGAATATGAAGAGTTTGATGGAGGTAAGGTGTACTTGGGTGATGATTCTTATTTAAATATTGTTGGTTGTGGTAAAGTTAAAATTAGGTTTCATAATCGTAGAGTAAAAATGATTAATGTTGTGTTGCACATCCCTAGATTTACACAAAATTTGTTATATGTGAGAAAACTAATAGATGGAGGTGTACAGGTAGTATTTTTTGACATGCACAGGATGCAAGATGGCTAGAAGTGTTATGGTGATTGCTAGAGGTGTCAGATATGGAACATTGTATAAGCTTGATGCATGCACTGTTGAGTGCAATAGGGAAAAGAAAGTATGTGGAAGAGGTGAGGGTTTCACCTTTAGTAGATGGTCATGGATTTTGGGTACCCAAGGGTGCTCTTTCTTTTGAATCAAAGTTACCTATAGAGAAAACTATGTTTTGGCACTAGAGACTTGGCAACATTGGAGAAAAGTGTTAAAGGACCTTGAAAAATAAAAACCTTCTTGAAGGTTTGTCTGATTGTAATCTTGAATTTTATTTTTGTGAGCATTGTATTTATGGAAAATAAAACCATGTTCACTTTTACTCGAGTTCTCATAAATATTGTGGTGTATTGGATCTTATTCATTCTAATGTGTTTGGTCTTGTAGATGTTCCTTCAATTTGAAAATCCATATATTGTATTTCATTTATTGATGATTATAGTAGGACATGGGTATATTTCCTAAAGAGTAAATATAAAGTTTTAAGTTGATTTAAAGGATTTAAAGCAATGGTTGAGCTTTTAGTTGAGGACTAATAATGGAAATGAATTTTTCTCTAATGATTTTGATAGATTCTATAAAGATTGTGGTATTGATAGATAAAATACAACTCTGTATTCTCCACAACAGAATGGAGTTGTAGAAAGAATGAATAGGACACTAATGGAGAAGGATAGGAGTATGTTGAGTGGTGTTGGTCCAAAACAAAGGTTTTGGGTTGAATTTATTGTCATTGCTTGTTACCTGATTAACAAGTCTCCTCCATCAGCTCTTGTTGATAAGGCACCTATAGAGGAATGGTCAAGCCACAAGCCTTCATTGAGACACCTTAGAATTTTTGGTTGTGAGCCATATCCACATGTACCAAAGGAGAAGTGAGAAAATTTGGATAACAAGGTTGTGAAATGTATGTTCATCATATATAGTTATGGTGTGAAAGGATACAAGCTTTGGGATCACATTGCACAAAGGTAAAACATAGTAGAAGTGTTATTTTTAGAGAAACTAAGCCTTCTTTGTTACATTATAGCCAAAAAAAAGTAAATAGGAAGATGTGATTCAATTTCCTTCTACATCTGAGAAAGTTAAATCGAGGCCCATAGATAGACAAGAAGTTGAGGAGAGTTCATCTAGCTCTAAATCTTCAGAAGAGGAGGAAGAACCTCTAACTTAGTTTGTTCATAGGTCTACAAGGCATAGACAACCACCTGAAAGGTATTCACCTAATGATTGGACATGTATTTTTTCTTTAAATACTAACATGTATGAACCCAGATCAGTTGAAGAGGCATTAGGTATAAATGATGAAAAATCTTGGAAGATTTCTATGGATGAAGAAACGACGGCTTTGAAAAAGAATGATACATGATATCTTGTACCATTTCTTGAAGGAATAAAACTTGTTGGTTGCAAATGGGTATTCAAGAAAAATATTGGTTCAAATGGAGGTATTGAGAAGTAAAAAGAAAGGTTGGTTTTAAAAGGTTACTCTCAAGTTGAGGGTATTGATTATGGTGAGATAACTTTTTCCTGTTGCAAAAATGACATCCATTATATTTTTTATTTCTATTGTTGTTGCTCATGATTTATAGGTTGAACAAATGGATGTGAAACTACTTTTCTTCATGGTGACTTGGAGGAGGATATTTATATGACATAGCAAGAGCTCTATGTGGTGAAAGTTAAAATTAAATTGGTTTGCAAATTGAAGAAATCTTTGTATGGCTTAAAATAGAGTCCTAGGATGTGGTACCATAAATTTGATACATATGTGTTGATTTTGGATTTGAGCATTCTAAATTAGATCATATTGTTTATTATAAAATAGATAGTGATTGTAACCTATTTATTGCATTATATCTTGATGACATGTTATTTATTGGTAGAGGGAAAGGTATGATTTTAGAACTGAAATCTCAACTTGTCGCTAAATTTGAAATGAAAGATCTTGGTGTAGCTAAAACACATTCTTGGGATGGAAATTAAAAGAGATAGAGTGAACAAAAATCTATGGCTTGACCAAAGTATGTCAATTCAATTTTACAAAGGTTTGATATGTAGGATTGTAGACCATTGTGTTTTCTTGTTTCAACTAGAACAAAGTTATCTATTTTAGATTGTCCAACATCCCCATCAAAGATGGAAGACATGAGCAAAGTGCCTTACCAGAGTGCAGTTTGAAGTTTGATGTATGCTATGGTTTGTACTAGACCAAACATTTCCCAAGTAGTGGGAGTTTTTCACAAATATATGTCTAATCTTGGTAGAGTTCATTGGGATGTAGTTAAAAGTGTCTTCAAATATTTTTGTGGTACCTTAGATTATTCCTTGTGTTATAGTGATATAACTGAAGATGAGATTTCCCTTGATATTCATGGTTATGTTGATTCAAACTAGGTAGTTGATGTTGATAGCAGATGATCCACCAGTGCTTATGTGTTTACTTTATTTGGTGGTGCAATTAGTTGGATGAGTAAGTGAAGGTTGTGGTTGCTTTGTCCACTATTGAAGCTGAGTATATGGTAGCTACTCATTCTTGTAAAGAATCCATTTGGCTTAAGATATTGTGTTCAAATATTAGAATAAAACAAGGTGTAGTGACAATTTATTGCAATAGTTAGAGCGTAATATGTCTAGCTAAGAACCTGACATTTCATGCTAGAACCAAGAACATTGATGTGCAGTATCATTTTGTTAGAGATATTGTCGAAGATGACAAGGTGAAGTTGGTTAAGGTAGAGACTTTGATGAATGTTGTTGATTCTTTAACTAAGCTTGTGAGCACAAAGAAGTTCAAATGGTATTCATAGACTATGGACCTTTCAACACCTAGTAATTAAGAGATGATGTTTATACACCCTCCCATTACATTTGTAAGGTGTTCAACAAGTGGGAGATTTGTTGAGAAAATGTGTCTCAACACTGCAATTATATAAGGTACTATTGATACATAAAGTATTGTTCATATGTCCATGACAGGGGGCACAAGGACGTTTTCCCCCTACAAGGGGTCCAGGGGGATCATCCCCTTGGCTAGGGGTCTAAGGGCAGCATGCCTTGGTGGGGACTTATGGGTAGTGCACCCAAAAGGAAAATTTGATTCATATTTTACTATTTTAAATCTAGACCATTCATCATTAGGTCTTAGATCTAACAACCGATATTTATTAGCTTGACTTTCCCTAGAAGGAAACCCTATTTTATGAGGGCATTGTATTACAGTTGTGTATTGTGATGTATTCTAAGATTCTGATAGCGGTCTTGTAGCCTCTAGATCTCTAGTTGGTGATACTTCTGTGAGAAGCTTTCTCTACAAGTATATTGTAATCTTTGTTATTTTTGAATAATATATTGGGTTGCTTTTGGATTGTGGGGTTTTTATCCCGAAAGGGTTTTCCCCACATAAATCACTGTGTTGTGGTATGCATGATATTTATGTTTATATATATTTAATTTTTTGTAACTGTTAAAGGTCTATAAATTTTTGCATTATCCTCCTCTCAAGATAAGTGTAGGAAGTTGTTCTGCTACCTTAACTTCCTTACAATTGATTTCATATTTCTATATGATGCTTACTAGATCTTACATATTGTTTTCATTTTATACATTGATATATCATACAAGTATTTGAGCCTATACTTTGGTATTAAATCAATATATCTTTCTTTCTATATCTTTATACATTGAACCTATATGTTGATACATATTACTCATTGGAATTAATTCTTGCACATCCTCTACTCTATCATGATATTGGATCCATACATGTTGATCCTACATTGTCATATTTCACTTCTAGAGTCAATTTTCATATGGAAGTATTATACCATTCTAAAAATGCTCCAACACAACAATCAATCAATCATATTTGACATTGGAATTCCATTATTACATTTTAACATCCTTATAAATTATTTTGACCAACAACTAGATAATACTACCTTAAAGTTAATAACTAATATATAATTAATAAATTAATGTTAACATTGTGTACACTAATTAATTCCCAATAGCCCCTAACATAGGAACTTTATTCTATAGTTGGATGAATGGTTGTTTTTGTTTGGTTTTTGCCTTGGGATTTTATGTTGTCATTGATATTCACCTATTTCAAAATTTCCCCCCTTGAATGAAAGAACTTCAACTCTCATTTCATGTTGGTTTATACTAATAAAGAATCCAAACTATGATATAATTTTTTTAAAAATTATTAATTTCTCCCTCTTTTTTTTGAAATATTCGTTGATCTAGGGGGTTGAGCTTAATTTGTTAATGCATTGATTTTTCATTATGCAGTGTGAGTTAAAATCCCAATGGGATGTATGATATTAAGTTCTAATTTATGACTCTTGGTCTTCCATAGATGGTTTTTGGTGTGGAGGTGGTTTCTAAAAAGTGGATTTATAGATTGTGACTCTTGGTTTTCCATAATTGATTTCTAGTGTGGTTGAGCAAAAGGAGTTGATATTATTCTTGTGATTTTTCTTGCAAAATCTCGTATCAAACTCATGTTGATTCTCATATGAATAGAATATTTTAAATATTTAGCAATATAAAAAAATATTCACTTAAATAGGAAAATGCACCATTATCTCTATAAAAATATAGTTTATTTCTCTAATTACAAATACTTTATCATTTAATTGTATCATTCACTCATACATCTAGTAACTATCCAATCATGTAACATAAAAATCAAGTGATTTTGAAAATGTAAATAGATTTTGAATATATGAGAGGAGACACATGTCAAATTTTCTCTTCCCAATGTGTCCTCACACGTGTGAGATGACACATATCTCCATTTATCTTCCCTACATGTCCTCGCATATATGTGAAAGGTCACATATCTCTTTCCCCCTTCTCCATGTTATTTAAATACATGTGAGAGAAGACACATGTCCAATTTTCTCTTCCCAAAGTGTCTTCCCACATGTGTGAGAGAAAATTTATTTTCACTATCTCTTCCCCATACATTATCCCATAGATATATGAGAGGACTCATCATCCACCATTGGATTTGGTTAATCCAATCATAACCCTTGATATTTCCTCAATCATCCCATCTCTTAATTGCATCAATCCAATGATACCACTTGGAAATCCATCATCAATCCTAACCTCTCATGAATCCTCCATAGTTGATATTAAAATCAAAACTCAACTATCCATTCTCCATCCCCAACATATATAAATGCAAGTACCTCCAAACCATTTCAATTATCTCTTTGTATCCTATCTTCATGTTGTCCATTTGATCATCACATTCTATCCTATTTTTATATACCATTTTGGTAAGAAGCATATATTCCTCTATCCTTCATCAACTTTATTGAAGGAGAACATCAAGAGGGTTGAGAAAGGCATAGATCTCAACATTAGGCTTTGAATATCAAGGTAAAAATATAATTTATTTCTCATTTCAACATGTATTCCTTTCTCCTTGGATATGGTGATAATAAAATTATTTTAGATAGAGAATATCCAATGGTACAAGAATATATGATGAATACATATTTCACTAAATAATTCAATTTGCTAAGTATTCCAACAATACAAAGGAGGTATCTCCAAATGGTATAAAAATATATATTTTGGTTTAAAATTTAATATAGTTCCACATTTAATATTGCATGCATTCACACAAATCCTTTATTCACTTATATTCTATAATATCCACTTTTTTAATTGAAGATATCCATAATTCCCTACAAACTTGGATCTCTACACATATCAAATTTGGTGCACTAGGGAAAATAATCACACACAAAGTTTAGTATTACACATCCTTTCCTTTCAAATTTTTTATTCTCCTCAACCACCTCAAACCACACTAATCACTTGCACTTTTTGATAACATCTCTACTAACAATATTCTCAATAGCATAGAGAAAAATGTGAATTATTTTTTAAATAATAAAATTCAATATGTGAATAAAAATATAAAAACATTGTAGGGGCTTTGGATGAACAATGGTCAAAAACTCTATGTATATAAGATATGAAAATAAGAAAATCAGAGGGTAAATTATGAAAAGAGTGAATAATATGGAAAGAGGATAAAATATGGATGAACAATGTTATATTTTCACATGCATCAACTACATAACTATCAACAAAATGTAAGAATGGTGGATAAGAAAAACAATGGTTGTCTCTTGTATCACCCTTGTATAAACCACTTTGGAGATAAAATGAAAATTGAATAGAGGGAAAATAGAGAGTTCCAAAAAAACTTATCTAATATCATAATAAAATTGTGACACAAAGAAGAGCCATAGGATCAAACATAGAAATTAATCAACCATCTTTGACATTAACATTCTATTATTGCATTTCAAAATTATTTATAAATCCTTTTCAACTTAAACTCTACTAAAACAACCCCATAACTAACTTAACTATTAACTACATATAATTAATAAATTAGCATTAATGTTAATTTATTATTAACCACATTATTCTATGCTACCATGTACTAATTAATTCCTTTACAATATTGAACTTAATTTTCACTATCTTTAGATGTGAGGAATCATCTCTTCCCTAGGTGAATTATTAACCTTACTTTGAGAAAATAATATTTTTCCTTCATACCTTATATGCTATTATTTAAACATCTTTAGAATTTACATTTAGGCATTGTGCTAAGAATTTCCTCTTTATATACATTTGGGGCATCATGATTATTTCCTTCACATTTTATTAACTAATATATAATTAATAAATTAGCATTAACATGTTAATTTATTATTAACCACATTATTCTATACCATGTACTAATTAATTCCTTACAATATTGAACTTAATTTTCACTATCTTTAGATGAGGAATCATCTCTTCCCTAGGTGTGAATTATTAAATCCTTACTTTGAGGAAATAATATTTTTCCCTTCATACCTTTTATAAGTTATTATTTAAACATCTTTAGAATTTACATTTAGGCATTGTGCTAAGCACCTCCTTTCTATACATTTGGGGCATCATGATTATTTCCCTTCACATTTTATGAATGTATTATTATATCTTTACATTAAAAAGGCATAATGCCTCACAAACCATTTATAATATTCTTGTCTTATTCTACCCATGTAGGGTATCTAGTTATATACATATACCATGACAATTACATCCTCATATGTTACTTCCATATTACTTCAATGATATCTATCAAAAATATTAAACTTTGACTATGGACATACATGAATACATCTTTCAAGTTATGCACATGGGCATAACAGATTCCCTTTAAATTTATGCTATAATAAATATATATTTTTTCATAAGAGGAATTTACCTTCATTTTTATATATTATTGGATATTATTGCATTGTATTTCCTATGTGTATTCTCTTATTTTATTCAATCTTTCCACGTACATATTACATCAATGTACTTCCATGATTTATTTTGATTGTTTTGAGAGTGAATTGCACTAAGAAAGTTCTTGTTCTAATTGTGGGCCCTTGGTCCTGTCATAGTTTTATACCTTATTTTGTCCATTTCCATAGTTTTCATATTCAAAATACACTAGGGAATAATTTCCTACCTATCTGTGTATATTCTTGTTCTTTAGATGTCACATTAGATGCATGCACCTATCCTAGTTATGTATATACTTGTATAGTGGTACTAGGTCATTGAGGCCCATAACCCCATTATATTACCTATTAAGAGTAGTATTCCTACTACCATCTCTAAACCATTTTAATTATATGATACATCATTTATAGTAGTTACTTTATGATTAAATGCTTTTAATGAAGAAGACACACATAATTGGTGAAAACAATGATCATAGCCTTAGAAGATCCATCACTTTATATGGACCCTAGATGGAAATATCCTTTGAGATCTCTAAATATTTATTTTACATGCATGGATGTGATTTACATACTCTAAGATATATAGTCATTCTAGGACTCACATGCACCTAAAAGTGAGGGGAAATGTAATGATAAAATTTTTTATAATCATGCCATTTATCACTTGGTTTTGTGCCTATTTTGATATGAGTGATTTTATATATAGACTTATTCACAAATGGCATAACTTCTTTATGTAAATTAGTCCCTAGTTTTTTCACCCACCATTTACACATATTTCTATATATTTATAATTTATCTCACTTTCATGTTCATTAACACATGCATTTCCTATCCACTTAGTTATTACTTATATACTCATACTTGTTCCCTTTGAATGCTATCCACTCATTAGTAGAAGCACCTTTCTTCTAGGAATAGTCTATGGTCATCCTCTTAGTTGTAAACATGTCTTTTCTCTAATTTAATTTATTATATTTAAACTTTATTGTACTTCCCACCATGTTACCCTTCCCACATAGAGTTGAATAAGCAAAAGTTCACAAGACATTTTCTATTTTTTTTGTATTTAAAGACATTAAATATATGCATTTCAACCATTGAATTATATATAAAGTAAATTAAATCTACACACTTTCATTGCTATAAAATAAATATGGTATTCAACAATTATTCTAGTAGAATTTATATAATAAAGAGTGCCTTTAATTTTTCTACACTCAAGGGTTGAACAAGGTTACTCACAACTTGATTGCATAAAAAATAGTGTAAATTTATTTATAAACACTACTATCCATTATAGATAATGAAAAATCACAAAAAATAAATATATCAAGATGTATTAGGTGAAGCTTAAAAAGTCATGTACAAATTACATGGGTCAATTTCATGAGCATAGAACAATATCTAGGTTGTAAACTCATTCTGACAATCAAACTTGAGAATACATAGTCATAATAGAATATTATGATTATTGAGTGAGTTACCAGCATGTTAGCTGCCATTATAGATTCTAAGATACATAAAAATTCAAACCATATTATTTTTAGGTTATATCTATTATCAAGTTACATTGGTTTTCTATTTATGTTTTCCACATTTTTTTTCAATTATTGATGCACAACAATCATTTATGTATCTACACTAATTTATGCTTATCTAGATGCATCTTATTAGACTACTCCAAGTCACATGTAAGCAAAGGTGTTTTTTCAATAGACTATCTTATTCTATGGATATAATTAGATTATTTTATCAATTTGTACCTATTTTATAAATTTAAATATATAAATGATAAATTAGGTTTAATAACAATTGAATATGCATTATATGACACAACATTTAATAGAAAATATAATCACCTTACTCAATTTAATCTACTTTCATTTATTTTTTCTTTAACTAAATTTACTTATGTCAAAGAGGATTCACTAAGAAAGAATTACAATATATTTAAAATTACAAATAATGCTTTTAGTTTTATGATCATTAATTTATGAAATACACATATGTGTAATATTTTATTTTAATTTACATTTAGAAATGGTCAATAATTTTCAATTGTTCACACCTCCCAAAGAATATATGAACTCCTATATACCCGCATATAATGTATACATAAAAAATCATTAATATAGCAATATTAATGATTAAAATTAATGGAACCTACAAAATTAAAATATATACCTTCCAGCATCATGGTAGTGGCTTGTGGATTTGTTCCAGACTATCCTTGAAAATCGAATTGTCCACAACCCTTAGATTATCAACACCTTTTACACGATGTCTTTTGTCAGAATCACATAATCAATTTGACACTTCTCCATGGTAATGCTAAAATGTTGTTAGTGTATCTCTACAAAAAATTGGCAAAGGATTTATTGTCTAATTGATTTTGAGGTAATGTTGACCCATTGAATTGAAGAATACTAGAGTTTCCACTACCTTTAAATGAAAACTTTTGAATAGAATTTGTTTTTAATATTTGACATTACTTTCACACCAAACATACATTCTTGTAGATCATAGGATGAGAATAGTAGTTAGACCTTACAAAGGACTATCTTGAGGATTTCTAGTTCTGGTCGTAGCTCACCCCTGATAAGGAAAAGCCACCTTGATAGCAATAATTCCTAGATATTCATTAGTTATGGCATTTTCTTGTACGTAAATAGCAATGACTCAATGTATACTTCAGAATTATCTACAATACCAACTACTTGTATTTGAGCAAATTCAAGTGGTTTAGGGATTCAAATGGTAAATGTTGAACGGGTGGATCTTGAATCCCTTTTCCTACAAAATTTAAATCTAAAAGTATAGAAACATTTAATTCTCTAAGTTGTTGTGATGGGCCAATTCCACTTAAGAGGAGAAGTTGGGGACTACCTATACTTCCGGGCCGACAAAATTACGCTACTCCAATGTGACAGCTTGGATTGATTAATACTTGATAAGAGAGACTATCAACAAAGGCTCATAAACTCGACGCCAATAACCTTAACTTTTCCTACATCACATAATTATATAACTAATATTAAAATAAAAAATAAAAAATTCTATCAAAAATTAAAATATTAAATATAACTAAAGAAATTTATTTTATCAAGCCGCCTTATTTAAACCAATCAAATCAATGAATATAATATCTTTTAATTGAAAAGTAATCTAAATATTCAAGATCAAACACTGCAAAGTACAAACATAAATTACTGCTCATAAAATAACACAATCTAACAAAATTTAAGCATTTATAAAGGAATATTATCTAATATAATATATAAAGCAATGTTGTCTCAAATAAAATTAATTATATGTATTCTAGAAAATGGTAACCAATTGCTCAATATCAAACTTTGAAACCAAATCAATTGCGCGACAAAAAATTTGAAGTTATTTGATGAATTTTATTTATTGAAAAAAACAATTTAAAATTATTTGAAAATTGTCTATCATAGAAAATTGGTATGTTTGTAATCAATATATAGAGTATTACATAAAACCCAGTCTCCAAATAACTAGTCAGAATATTAAGCACGGCATACAGGCCATTTAAACCATTATTTGTAAATAAGAACATGGAATTGTAAATGTCAATGTACCTGATGAGGAATTGAATAGTAATCTAGTGGCTGTAGCATTCAGAAGAACTACAATGTTATCTGGATTTGCATACTGGAGAAGATCTGCAGCTGTGTGTCTCCTTCCATTGTTGTCAAAAGATGAAGCACTGATCTTGGTGCCCTCCAAATGATCCAAGGTATACCCATTGTAAGGAAGCACTCCAGCTTCCAAAAGTGCATCCTTGAAAGCAGAATTCCAATGAAAAAGCTTGTTTGGTCTGAAGGCATTCATCTTCTCCACCCATTCGTACGACTCATTCACAAGCTTTTCATCCCACTCCATCTGCCGAATATAGTCAAGGCTTGCCCTGCTGTAGAAGCCAGCGTTGATGGCTGTTCCGCCTCCCAGAACTCTTGCCCTTGCCAACTGCACTCCATCTTCTGAGACAAATCCCTCAGCCACATATGGGTATTCACTGGCGTTCCCCAAAATCTTGAAAAAGCCTTTTTTGTCCTCAGTGTCTGGATTTCCATAGGGAGAGTCTACCCTTTCCAATAAAAAAACAGAATAGTGCTGTGACAGTGTTGCTGCCAGAGGACACCCTGCTGTACCTCCTCCAACCACAATGTAATCATATGTTCTTGCAGCTACCTTTTCAGCATCTGCTGTCATAAACGGAAATGGGTATTCTGTAAACATTAAGCATAAAATGTCAGGAGGACTTAAAAGAATCATTATGGTTAAAAAAATTTCAAAATAATCTCTTTAATGGTAAGAATTTACTCACCCAATTTCTGCGTGGCTGCTGAACAGTGTAGCTGTTGATGATTTGTAAGAATTAGCAGGCAAGAAATGAAAAGGATCAGATTCTCCATACCCACTAATCGATCTAACTCTTTAACTCCTCCTATATGTTTGTAATTGAGGAATTTGTTTAAGAAAATTTATAGATGAGCCCCAAGTATGGTCGCTTTTGTTGCACTCATCATCTGACCTAATGAGAATATTGCAATTCGCTGTTGTCCAATCAATTTCACTTCCCCGTCTCTTAATTTTTGTCAATTCTTGGAAGATTCTTGCAGATGCCGTGAGAAATTGCTGAACTTCCGTGGAAATTGTGATGCATTTGGAACTTATGTTGGCATGATAGGATGAAGTTAAAACCGGGCTTGACATATTAGCTTTTAAAGTGAACGTGTAGATTAAAGAATTGGTGGTTGTGGTTTATCTCATGCTATTTAAGTTTTCAAAGAAATACAGATTTACAGATAGGGCAAACTTTATTTTTTTTAAATAAACGACTGTTAAAAATTGACATATTATCGAACGCTGCCTGTTGAAGCTTTCTAAAAACTCACGTTCTGGTTGGACAAGTAAGTCAATAAGGAATGATGACATTGGAAGGCATTATCTTCAACATCACGGAAGGTAATAAGGGGATGTGGAATATGATCTTCTGTGATGTGGAAGATATAGGCCAGGCATCCCTCTCAACTTCATTCCACGAATATTTATAAATCAATTGAAGAAAATTAAAATATTTTTTTTAGAAAAGGGTGTAGAGAAGCACACTCATAAAGTCTAGTAGGTCAAGTTTGAAGAAAACAAAGCAATATAATTACAGTTAAGTACAACAAAGTCTAAACATCTAAAGTTAGGAGGAGAGTCTGTATCATCAAGATTGTCCCAAACATCTTTGGGCATAAAATTATCAACCGGCTCTTAGCCAGTGAGAATACCTTCTTCTTAAAGAGGATTATCTAAGGGCTATTTAGCACAAACTAGAGAAATGGTCAACTCAAAGTGAGAAAACTTGCTTGAGTCAAGCTAACTAGGAGCACCACAATGCCCATGAAAAGAGGTTGAAGGTGGCCTAGAAAGTTGGGACCATCCTTGACATATAGAATTATCTCTATAAACCAAAGGTTGAGATGCATGGGGACCGTAGGAATAAGATCTACTACTATGTCTGACAACTTGGTTGTGCCCACATTCATGCCCTCAAGGAGGAGAGAAGGGATTCAATAGAACTTTAACAACTATACAAGGGGTGTTACCCCTGTAGGATCGGAGAGAGATATCACAAATAGAATAAATAACTACAACAGATGGAAGCATAATAAGAAGATTGAACATAACAAGAATTATCTAAACATCATATTGTTGCTGCAACATTATAATCATCCACTAATCATGATTACATAGGCAGATACAAAACTCTACAGAGTTCTAATATCTGCTATCAGATTACTATCTGATAATGTTCACAACTCTAGGCAACTGTATTTATAGTTGTAGAAAGGCGGTTCACTTCTATAGTTCATGCTCAAGGAAGTGAATATGAGATAAGGATAAGTACAAAATATCCTACATGGGATAGCTTAGATAAGATAAAATCAAATCATATTTTGGTCAGTGGAGGTAAATCTGATTTTAGGCGGTGGAGAATATCAGATTCCTGACAATATTATTTTCATCAGATTTCCAAATCTGATTCTATTCGCGTGGAAGAAATTAATTCCAACACTCGCCCTTAATTTCAAACACATATGCTTCAGCCTTCACAACACTCAAATTTCTCTCTTTGAAAATTCTCCTTCTAAAAACTCTTTTTCCAACTTTCTTGTCAACCGATCTTCTGATCTACAAAACTCAAATTCAATTTCTTCACTTCTAGAAATTACTCTTTCTCAAGCTACTGCATTCTTCTGCAAGAACTTAATTCTATAACATCGTCAATGATGACGATTGAACTTGCACCTTCATCTTCAACTGATCTTCAGATCACTTAAAATTAGATATACATTTCCCGCAAACTCACTATCTGTAATTTTCCATTTTTCTTAATGTCTTACAAGACAATATTAGTCACATTTCTCAAACCTTTAAATATTTCTTGATTCCTCGGATCTATGTTCAAAACATGATCCTACTCTCTGAACTCCAAATATGACTCAAGTCCCCCTTGATGCTATGAAACATCCACACCAACACTAAGACAACTACACCTTGTCAAGATCCTATTGACTTATCCTTCTCTGTAGACATTTCACACTCATTGTGACATCCAAGCCTTTCCAGACCATGTCGACTTCCTTTAGAACTCCCCATCTTCGAGGTTAACTTGCAACCTTGTTGGTTTGCAACCCAACTTCAGGCTAACTCTTTGCAGCTCCCTCCTTGCTCATATTTTGCTAGGTTCGACTTCCTTGCTTCCAAGGTTCCTAACCCTAGTTTTAACCCTACAACTCATCCCTCCTGGAATTCCTCTAGGTCAACTTTCCTCCAAGAATTCTCCTTCTAGAGTTTTACTCCCAATCATTGGTAAGCCTACAATAGAACCTGTGTTGATGCTCCAAAGAACTACTTTGTTGAGGCTACTCCATTTTAGAACACCCACCTTCGAGCCCCCACATAACTGGAACACTCTAAATCAACTTGGTACCTACATCTTATGGTTCTACCCAAACTGAGCATTGAACCCAGTCCAACACTCACTTACACCTCATCCACTTCGCTCCTCAAGAACTACTAAGACTCTTCACATGCAATATTTCATCCACTTGCACTCCACTCTTTCTCGATTTCCTTTTCAACAGCTGCAACTGTAAGCAACATAAAAATCCTCCTTTGAATATTCTTTCAACATTCCTCTAAAGGATTGGAAAACTTCAACTCTTCTTTGACCTCATCGCTATGTCTCTGCTATCTTCAACCTCTAATTTGGTTTCCACCACTTTGCCTTTGCTGACTTCTTTCAACTACTGCAGTAGTCATTCAACTATAGTGTGAACAAAATAGAGATCTTCCTCCTTTTAAATTCCACGGCTCACATTCTCTCACCTATTGTCTCTACAAATATCTTTTAAAAATAATAAACATCATTTAAAAGAACAACATAATTTCAATTTACCTTCTTCAACAGGCTTCATCAAAACTTTCAAACCTCTTCATTTTCTTGTAGACTACAGCTTCTCTTTTTAAAAGAAAATGATGTCTTCTACCTTCAAGCCTTCTGGCTTTTCTTTACCTTGTCTTTCTCTGGCGACTATCCTGTGATTCTGCCTTGACCTCTCTCCTTTCTTACAACAATTGGTAGCATACAACCATTTAATCTTCCACCAGCAATCTCATGAAAAGTAGTGACTTCTTCTTGTAAACTAGAACTTCAACAATTCCTTTGGGAAGTGACTCTAGTATAGTTGCAACAATCTCTTTTAGCAACTCCCTTTAGATTCAAAACATTCTCTTTTGTCCTTTGGCAATGGTTGTTACTGAGTCTTATTTTTCTTTTTCTTTTTGAAGTGGCTCAAAACCTATAATCTTCTATGACTCTGGTGTCTTCAAATCTTGAAAACAACTGTGACCAACTTTCTACTGCCTAAATGATATGCTTCAAATTCCTTTCAACACCTACAATATCACTGTCATTTGCTCTTGCCAAGGCTTCTTTTTTTACTGTGGTAACACACAAACTTCTCAATCTCTTGGAGCAACTCACATAATAACAACCACCTTCTTCCTTTGCAAATCTCCCTCAATCTTCATATCCAGCTTTGATACCACTTGTAGGATTAGAGAGAGATATCAAAAATAGAATAAACAAATACAACAAATGGAAGCATCATAAGAATATTGAACATAACAAGAAATATCTAAACATCATTTATTGCTGTAACATTATATTCATTCACTAATCATGATTACATAGGCAAATAGAGAACTTTGTAGAGTTCTAATATCTGCTATCAGATTACTGTCTGATAATGTTTACAACTCTAGGCAATTGTATTTATAGTTCTAGAAAGGTGGTTCACTTCTATAGTCGGTGCTCAAGGAAGTGAATATGAGATAAGGATAAGTACAAAATATCCTACGTGGGACAACTATAGTAGATAGGATAAAATCAAATCATATTGTGGTCGGTGGAGGTAAATTTGATTTTAGGGGGTGGAGAATATCAAATTCCTGACAATATCATCTTCATCAGATTTCCAAATATGATTCTATTCGTGTGGAAGAAATTAATTCCAACACTCCCCCTTAATTTTGAACACATATGCTTCAGCATTCATAACACTCAAATTTATCTGTCTTTGAAAATTATCCTTCTGATAGAAATTGAAAGGGGGGAATGCAGAAATTAAACATTTATATTAACCGAATAAAGATTACATAGTTTGAGCATCAACTCATACCCTTACAATTTAACCTTACAGCTCTATAGAGTTGGACTCACCAAAGAGTGAGTTCTACAATATAGACTTTATCAATATATAGACATCCAATGATTTGCAACTAACAGTCAATTAGCTAACAGTCAACAAACTGAGTAGTTGGAGAAGATAAGTTCATATCTTGGTCTTTAATGCTAAGATATGATTATGATCAAATGCTAATAAGGAGTGGATAGATGGAGCTGGAGACTTTAATGAAGTAGTTGGGATTAGATATTCCAACACCCCGAATGGTCCAATAACTCCTAAAAATGAACAATTTCAATACATCTTTACTAGCTAACACTTGAATCTGCATAAACATATTAGAGAAAATCATGGTTTTAGTATACAAATAAAAGTGAGTATCAATAAAATAACTCAAAAGAACAACATTATTCTTATCTCTCCAAATACTAAAGAGAAATTCAACCTTGAAACTATACCAAATCTAGATACACACATGTAGGAGATAAGGTCAATCCCCAACTAAAATCATGTGCCAAGAAAAAAATCCAACAAAAAAGGCTTGAAGAAATCATGAATCCAATTCCTAGCCTCTTGAACTCTAGGAAAAAACCAAAAAAAGTGCTTGAAAGATTCTATTTCTCCACAAAATGGGCAATGGAGACTGAGAATTATCATACAAGACAAATAGCTATCTAGAGCAAGGCGAAGGATTTCATATCTCGACAAAATAGACAGTGGAGATTGAGACTTCCCATACAAGCCAAACAACCACCTAGAGTGAGGCCTTGATAAACAATACACTAAGAAAAGTGAGCCAATTTAGGCTCCAAAATAGTCAACCAAATACATAGGAATTAGCAATGCTAGGTCCCAATAGAAGACTAGAGCTACGACTAATGATTTAGTTGATCCACCATAGAAATATGGGGGGACAACCACAAATAGCCTAAGTTGTAAGACTTGTAATTTCAAAAGGGTGTATTTGGGTACCATTTCTAATCTTTCCACCAAGGTTGTCATATTTCATATATAGAGCCACCAATATTTTTCTCTCCTAACTTGAATTTAATTGCAATTTAATTTTACATTGTATTCAATTTTCCTTCTTGATGTTTATACTTCAAAATTTTACATTTAAAAAAATCTATAAAATTATTATTTTTCTTTCAAATTAAATATATATGTTTTTGATAAGGTAAGCAGAGTTTTGAAATGGCCCAAAACCTTGTACAAAGCAAAGAAATAGGACAATACCAAAACACCAAAGTATCAAACTTTCCCAATGAAACTAAACAACAAAAACAGGTTTTGAAGGGCACCTGAAACCCTCACAAAAAGTGAAGAAACAACAAAGACATTGTAAAACAATAGATATTGTCAACCAACACATGGCCACCAGAAAGGGGGCATGCCCAAAGAAGAGCCATACCAATCATGGAGGTTTGAAATTGTGACCAAACAAAGAGCTCATAAGGGGAGCCTAATCCAAATGGGTCAATCCAAAAATCTTGGATGAATCAATCTCATTCATACTAATAGAAACAATTTGATCCCTGAGGGGGCTTCCCCTCAGCACATCAGCATGACCTTCCTCATCCAACTCCCTAGCCAAGGGGTTCACCAAGTCAAGCTTTCCAGTGGGAAAACTAGTAGAGCTCAGAGTCTTCCCAACAAAAACTATCTTCACAGGAATGAAGTCCTAGCAAGAGCAGGAAAAATGAGCAACTCTAAGGAAATGAGAGCACACCAAAGAGGAAGAATCAAAAAGAACATTTTGCTCCCAAACACCCGATTTGGAAAGAAACTTAACTTTATTTGGTAGAATCTTACCAATTTCAACCAAAACAAAAAATCTGGCATAAACTAAATGTTTCGTGTCTTTTGTGATCTTATCCATGACTAAGAAAGAACCAAACTTGTTACCAATACTTTGAAAGACCTCTTTGTCCAAGAATTCCAAAGGAAGTGTTGGGAATCTAAACCAAATAGGGACCCACTCGAAGCATCCCTTGGAAGCCACAAAGCCCAAAGTCCAACTTTTCAGAAGGAGAATAGATTTACCAAATAACCAAGGCCCACTAAGTAAGACATCCTTACTCTACTCAAGGAGTTGAAAGAAAAAAAGGAAAAAACATTTAGGCAATTTAGCCACCCATAGCAAACCAAAAGAATTCCATTTGGCCAGAGCCCAGCTGCAAATAGAATCAATATTAAGACGAGGGTTTGAGAAACTCCCAACAAGAGCATTACCAAAAACAACAATAGCCCTATTCACCACAACATTAGGAATTTGAAGAGAGAGGCCAAAGACCACTAAGGACCCCTACACCTTGATAGGAGTAGCAGCATCCCCCTCACATGAAGGGAGGGGTCCTTTAATAGCATCCAAACCCACAGGTGAAGCAAAAACATCAACCTCAATAGAGAAGTTAGAGGAAAAAGTGGGGTTTTTCAAACCAAACCCAGAGCTAAGATCCTTCACAAGCATTTGAGCAAAGTCCAAAGACACGCCCAAATTCACATCCAATCCAAGACCAACACTCTACAACCTGCAATCCTATTGAGAATGGATTGGGTGATTAAGAAATCCTTTGAGAAGCCTAGAAAAAGGAGCACCATCCTCCTCTTTCTTTCCAACAATCTCACATCTATGAGACTTCCTTTGAGCTTCCAAAAGAATATTCAGCAGGAGCTCCTCATCCTCCTCGTCTGAATTGATAAACCACTCATTATCAATCCCATCCTCAGAAAGATCAAAGCCAATAGCAAACTCTGTATTGTTCTCCTCTGCATCTTCATCAATTTTTTCCACATCCACAACCCCATTACCAGAACCATCAAAGCCACTTGTTGAACCTATGTCGGCAATAGGAATAGCCAAACGCACCACCAAAGAGGAGTCAAGGTCAAGAGCACCTAGATCAAGATCCCCATCATTTGAACTCCTCAGGGGTTTTCAAAAAAATCTCCCCACACCTCTTCCTACCTATCGCACGTTGCTTGTTCATTTCTCCATAGTAAATTAAATACATATATGTTATTATAGGGATGGTGACCCTAAATTTGATGGTTATGTGATCAGCCTTAGATGTTTTTCCTTAAATAAAATTATAATTTTGGGAAGGGAAAATTTTATATAGACTATCAACAATTATATAAACTAATAGTTAAATATATATCTAATCTATGATATACATTTTTTGAAATACGATGTCTTAACATTTGAAGGGAAACATGGAATAGATATATGTATGAAAAAATTGTTTGACAAATTATAAATTTAGGCTCAACATGTTATAATGAAAGTGGCCCTTTTATTGAATATAATAGTTGATTTTTTAAAGAACAAGCTCTAAATTACTTTTAAAATATGTTACAAAAAATATAGAACTATAATATAATTTTTTTTATAAATTTGAAAACTAAAAATATTTATTTTGTATGCAAGCTTTTTCAAAAATGGCAATGATTAAGAAGATCAAACATTACTTATGCACACTGAGACCTAGTTTTATTTTTATCAATAAAATATTATAAAGGAGAATATATATTCCCTAAAATTCATCTAGAACAATTATTTAGTTATTTACACATAAACACAAATAGACCTAGAATAATAAGTAGGAGGTATTTTCCACAACATTTCAAATTGTGATATTGCTATCAGGATTCAACAATGTAGTTTTAATAGTCAAAACTTCATTGACCCATGTTTCATGAGTAGTGGTTCATAGGAACCCATCTCTCATGATAGTGAATGGTCCACTTGGCACTCATTGCATCTAGGGGATGCTCACAGAGGTGAAGCACTGGGCTATCCCTAGAGGTCACCCATCCCAATACTACTTCAGCTCAAGCACGCTTACCATAGAGTTTTCCACAAGGTTAATCCCACTTAGCTTGCAACCCCATTTACAAAACCTTTAGCAAGTGTTGTTCCTTATGAACCATTCATTATAGAGACCCTTTAGCTCATAAATTGATAAGTAGGAGGTATTTTCCATAGTGTGTCAAATTGTGATATTGCTATCAAGATTCAACTGTGTAGTTTCACGAGTCAAACTCATTGACCCATGTTTCATGAGTAGTGGTTCATAGGAACCTATCTCTCATGATAGTGAATGGTTCATAGCGCGCTTGAGATGGAGTAGTATTGGGATGGGTGACCTCTTGGGAAAGCCTAGTGCTTCACCTCTATGAGTATGACCTAGATGCAATGAGTGCCAAGTGGACCATTCACTATTATGAGAGATGGGTTCTAATGAACCACTACTCATGAAACATGGGTCAATGAGTTTGACTCATAAAACTACATGGTTGAACCCTGATAGCAATATTAAAGTTTGACATGCTATGGAAAATACCTCCTACTTATCAATTCATGAGCTAAAGGGGCTCTATAATGAATGGTTCATAAGGCACAATAATTTTAGAAGGTTTTGCAAATGGGGTTGCAAGCTAATTGTGCTTAACCTTGAGGAAAACTTTGTGGTTAAGCACACTTGAGCTAGAGTAGATTGGGATCGATGACCTCCTAAGAAATCCCAGTGCTTCACCTTTGTGAGCATCACCTAGATGCAATGAGTGCTAAGTGGACCATTCACTATCATGAGAGATGGGCTCCTATGAACCACTACTCATGAAACATGGGTCAATGAGTTTGACTTGTAAAACTACACGATTAAATCCTGATAGCAATATCACAATTTGACATATTGTGGAAAATACCTCCTACTTATAAATTGATGAGCTAAAGGGGCTCTATAATGAATGGCTCATAAGCCACAACACTTGTTGAAGGTTTTGCAAATAGGTTTGCAAGCTAACTAGGCTTAACCTTGGAGAAAAACTTGTGGTTAAGCACTCTTGAGCTAGAGTAGTATTGAGATGGGTGAGCTCCCAAGAAATCCCAGTGCTTCACCTCTATGAGAATCACGTAGATGCAATGAGTGCTAAGTGGAACATTCGCTATCATGAGAGATGGGTTCCTATGAACCACTAATCATGAAACATGGGTCAATGAGTTTGACTCGTAAAACTACACAGTTGAATCATGATAGCAATATCATAATTTGACACGCTATGGAAAATACCTCCTACTTATCAATTGATGAGCTAAAGGGGCTTTATAATGAATAGTTCATAAGGCACAACACTTGTTGAAGGTTTTGCAAATGGTGTTGGGCTTAACCTTGGGGTCCTTGGGAAACTTATGTTAAGCAGTTGAGCTGGAGGTATTGGGATGGGTAACCTTGAATCTGAATGCCTCTATGAGCATCACCTAGATGCAATGAGTGTGAAGTGGACCATTAACTATCATGAGAGATGGTTTCCTATGAACCACTACTCATGAAACATGGATCAATGAGTTTGACTCGTAAAACTACATAGTTGAATCTTGATAGAAATATCATAATTTGACACACAATGGAAAATACCTCCTACTTATCAATTGATGAGATAAAGGGGCTCTATAATGAAAGTTTCATAAGTCACAACACTTGCTTAAGGTTTTGAAAATAGGGTTGCAATCTAAGGGGGCTTAACCTTGGGGAAAACTCTGTGGTTAAGCGCGCTTGAGCTGGAGTAGTATTGGGATGGGTGACCTCCTGGGAAAGCCCAGTGCTTCACCTCTATGAGAATCACCTAGATGCAATGACTACTAAGTGGACCATTCACTATCATTAGAGATGGGTTCCTATGAACCACTACTCATGAAACATGGGTCAATGAGTTTGACTTGTCAAACTACATCGTTGAATCCTAATAGCACTATCAGAATTTGACAAGCTGTAGAAAATACCTCCTACTTATCAATTGATGAGATAAATGGGATTTATAATGAATGGTTCATAAGGCACAACACTTGCTTAAGGTTTTACAAATGGTGTTGCAAGCTAAGTGGGCTTAGCCTTGGGGAAAACTCTATGATTAAGCAAGCTTGAGCTGGAGTAGTATTGGAATGGGTGACCTCCCAAGAAAGCCTAGTGCTTCACCTTTGTGAGCATCACCTAGATGCATTGAGTGTAGAAGTGGACCATTCACTATCATGAGAGATGGGTTCCTATGAACCGCTACTCCTATGAACCACTACTCATGAAACATGGTTCAATGAGTTTGACTCTTAAAACTACACTGTTGAGATCTAGATTAATTAAAATAACAATTAAAACTAGAAAAATATGTAACTTAATAAATGTTATTGTAATAAATTAAACACAAAGGGATTTAAAATAATTAGATCTAAGAATGATGAAAAATAATGACTCTATTTAATTTTGAAATCTATTTTCCTTAGTACTAAAAAGTGAGCCTCAAGTTGTCTATACTTTACCGTATGATTTGAGCAATATTTCAACTCTATTGAGACTTGATCTCATAGATCCATTTTAAGACCCAATGATATTATCTAGAGTATTATGTAATTCTACCTTTTATTAAATATTTATTTATCTACCTTTATTTGTTTATTAAATATTGGGTATTAAAAATAATTTAGAAAGGCTATTACATCAATATGATCAAGTTCTCCTAGGTTAAACCCTTGGAATGGACTTGAGCTATTATCATACACATGCTCTAGAATAATGATGTATGTTGAAGTTCCTTTTAGTGTTGCAAATAAAAGTATTCCTAGATAATATCTAAATGATAATAGTATAAATCTTAGGTGTTCTTGAATTATCAATGAATATACATTGATTTTCTTTAAATATACCTACATAGCAATAACTCACACAAAACATGTTACAAGTCAATCTGTGGATAAAACCAAATGTGTGACATGATAAATTTTTAAGTTAACAATATAAAATTTAGGATTCTATTCAACATGTTAGAATATTATTCTCACCTTGGGGAATTGACCTAGAATTATAAAAATTCACTTTTAATGAGGAATGAATTTTAAAAATTGGGGTACAATAAATGTCAACATAGATTAGTAGTAAAACATTGAAGAGGAAGAAGTTGTTACTTAACACTATCCAAGAGAGAGTTTATCATATTAGAGAGAGTTCTAGATCATCTCATTTTTTATTTTATAAGAGACAAGTACTTATTTATGCATGTGTTTAATTATAATTAAATATTAGGCCTAATTATGAATTACAAACCCTAGCATAAAAATTATTGATGTAAATTCATAATCTAAATGAATAATTTTTTCTATATGTTTCTTGTATGGTATGAACTTTGTGTGAGAATTTTAATTAGTGTGATATAGGTTGAATATCAATTAGTAAAATTGAGAACTCAATTTATGAACTAGATATTGTAACTTAGGTCTAGTCAAGTTCTAGTAAACTTTATATGTTTTTGAAAGAAATGATTAATATGAAATATTTAGGAGCACTATAAAATTCATCTTGAGTATGGAGATTAAAATAACATAAAATATAAACCCTAATTTCAAATTGTAAATGTTGAATATATAGCTAAAATGTAAATCCTAACTTCAAAATATAAACATTAAATATATAGCCAAAAAACACAAAAAACATGAAATCCTAACCTAAAGGTCGTTAAAGCTCACAAGTTGATGGAAGGAGGTAGTAGAAATTGTTTGGAAATGTAAATAGCTCCAAAATGGGTACTCATTTCACCTGTTTGTTGTTCAATCATAGAAGTTGGGAAAAGATGAATGACAATTGAATGTTTTAAAAAATAAATAGGTTTAAGAAATAGGAATCCATTCCATAATGGGTAATCATTTTAAAATGAGTACATGTTTTGAAATAGGATCCCAAAGCATAGCAAGTACTTGTTATGAACTTAGGCTCAGGATCTCACTGTTAAATGGGCACCCTTTTTTTTAAACGAGTACCTATTCATGTCGGCATTTTTCCCTTACCTAAAACTTCATCTCTTTATGGACCCATCTTCTTGTGGTTACCCATACACGTGCTCTAAAATAATTATGTACATTGAAGTTCCTTTTATTGTTGCAAATAAAAGTATTCCAAAATAATATCTAAATGATTTAATAGTATAAATCTTCTAGGTGTTCTCAAATGATGAATGAATACGCATTGATTGCATTTAAATATAACAACATAACAATAATTCACACAAACCATGTACCAATTCAACCCATGGATAAAAACAAATATGTGGCATTCAATAAGTTTTTAATTTAAAAATTTAAAATTTAGGAGTCTATTCAACATGTTAGAATATTAATCCAAACTTAGGGGATTGGCCTAGAATAATGAAAATTCAATTTTAATGAGGAATAAATTTTTAAACATTGGTGTGCAATAAATATCAAATATGTGGAAGAATTCTTAGAAATGTATGACATAAGGTTGAATTATGTGAGAGTGTACAAAGGTGGGGATATGTGAACTATCCAAGAATAAGCCCAACTCTACAAAATATTATGAAATTTTTAATATGTAATTATATTAATTACTCCATCAAAATGGGTCTAAAATGAAACTAGCAATGACTTAGGTACATGGAGAAGAACCATTAAATTTTTCCATAACTTTTATGTGCATGTGAATCCTACTTGAACATTATATTTCAAATTGACTAAGTGCTAAAAAATATGCATGTAAAGTAAATATTCAAACATAAAAAATAAGTTGAGTTTCATAAAAATTAATGGAACCCTTTAGATCTCATCATGTGTGCCCATATTTTCGCACATGCATGCTCCATGAGAACCTATAAAATAGAGAAATATGAGAAATTAGTAGATTTATCATTAAAGTAAATATAATCACAAATGTAAACTATGTTATTGTGTCATTGATCATAAGAAGGAAAGGGTGGGGTTATAAAAAAATCCTATATAGAAAGTGGTATGATAATGTTAGACCCTATGCAATGACCATTAGATGACATCAAATATTAGGTGTTTCCATTTCATGCATGGTAATGATCTATTTAGACATGTTGATAAGTATCTATGTAGGTACTTGTAACTATGTAATCTCAACATAAGAGTATTAGAAATAGAATATGCATCCCCTTCAATTATTTGAATCAATTAGGTGCAAGGAATCAAAGGAAAGGGAAAAATATGCATTAAGTTTTGAAGGAAGGTGAGTATATATGTATACAAATAATTTAAATTAAACCAATGTCATGAATAGATTAAGTGGTCATGTAAATTAAACATATAGATTGAGATAGCATGGGGAAGGTTGTGGTGTTCTTAGTGTAACTATTGGTACATGATAAGCATTAGAGAAAATAAATATAGGGAAGGAATTAGACATAATCCCCACTAATATGATTATATGACTCTTAGAACATTATTAGGCATGTGAACACAAATTCTATAATATGGTGTCATGAGGTAACATATTAAGGTGATTTCCCCTACATGAAATACATAATCTAATGAAGTTTAAATAATGCAATGAACAAAATCATGATCATAATCAATGTATATCTTCTAAAGTGACCTAATATATGGTGGCCCTCACCATCTAAATAGATATCATGTGACAATAAAAATAGTAAATCATTTTGATAGTGTTTATGGGTGCTCATAGGTAGGATATGATTATGAAGTCACATGTAAAAGTGTTTTAGTGTAAATTTTGCCATTTGGGTACTACAATTTTTTAAGTTCAATTAGAATCACTACCAACTTAACTGACCAAGCATCTTTCATTTAAATCAGAAGTGTTGATTTCAAAATTTCTTCATTCACCATGGTGATGACAAATCAACATCGTCGCTTATATGCTTACACTCAAAAGTGGTAAACTCTTATGATTAGTGTCATCCCTACATATAGACCTAAACCTTGAGGGTTCATGGTGACCCTACCTACATATCCCCTCATGGTAAATTAGAGGCTTCATAGTTTTCCTATCAATATCAAAGGGAGTTCATTCTCTCCTCTTGTATGATATCTTTGATCTCACCTTTAAACCATGACTATTCATTAAGTGTAATCTGTCAACTTAGTAAATCATAATATAATGATAATAACTTGCCATCAAGTGTTGGATCCATACCAAATATTACCAATCAATAGTGTACAAGCATACAAACATACAAGGTGACTAGATCATACACATCACAAGTACAACCATGACTAGCTTAGGTGCACATCACAAATATAACCATGACTAGCTCATACATAAATAACAAGTACAATAATGAATGGATTATATGCACATCACGAGTAGAATGGTGACTAGATCATATGTACATCATAATTATAATAGTGATTAGCTCTAGCATTCATCATATGTATACATAGTGACTAGATCCAACATACATCACATACACATAGTGTCTAGCTCCAATACACATCACACACACATGGTGATTGGCTGACACATCCATAATGGCTAACTAACACTTTCCCTTAGTGCATCACAAATAGAAAAGGAATATTTTTGTAGTGCACACTATACCATGGTTTTGATCCTTTCCTCTAGTCTTCTACACCATCGAACAATTGGAAAGAGTATTCGATGTATCCCATACTACACTAGGGGTTTGTCCTCAACCTAACAAGGCTAAGTATACCATTTGACAACTGGTAAGAGGATTTGGTGCATCCCATACTACATTGTGGGTCCATCCTCCATCCCAAGGCTTTCCACAAGCAGTTAACGTATCCAGCCTAGTGATTCCAACTTCAATCGCCTATAGGCTGCCAGTGACAAGTTTATCCACCCAGGAAGAAGTAACTTCTTACATATACCACCTTGTGACCTTAGTGATATTGTAAACTATCTTATTCACAATCTCTAGTAACACTTGGCATCCGTCACTCCCATGATATAGGTGACTATCAGTGAACCCTCCTAATACAATGGCTAGCTCCAATTACCATTACTCAAATAGTTGGGTGACTTCCCATGCAACCATTATCGGATCAAATCTCGGATAGCTCCTATCAATCCACCTCCATGAACTAAGTGAATGCCATCTAATCCAAAAGATACAATAGTAGCTCTAGGAATCTTCCATTGGTACGATCCAATGAAAACATGCTAACTATTATCATATCATAACTAGGGTAGCCTATATCAATCCACCTCCATGAACTAGGTGAATTCTAGCTAATCTCTAGCAATAGCCTAGACATCAATCATTGGCATAGTCCAATGACTACTTGTCACTACTCAAATACCTTGGAGGTTCACACTTGGGTGGTTCATACATAAAATGATTCACAATACTAGTCAAGTGACATAGATAAATATATTACAATCAATAAATCCAAGAGCCTATACTTAGAGACCTTTAGATATGAAGTTGAATTTCACAAACACATAAAAGTTACACAAATGGGATGGCCTTTACCCAACATATACATATAATCAAATACCAATTATAAATTAGTTAAATCCCTTACATCATTCATTTACTATTCAAAAGCACGTCATGTGTTAAATACAAGTTATTAGATTTTCTTAACTCGTTCATACCCATTTGATACCCATTTCAGCCTCAAATCGAAGCTTACTAAAGAGAGAAGGTCAAACCAATTAAGAAAAACCCCAAACCTTGGAGTTATCCCTCCCTAAACCCTCCACCTACAAAATTGAGGTCATAGGGGCATCCTTCACCCCAGGACTGCTTACATTTCCACTTCCAAACATATCAATCTCACACATAGTTCTCCTCACAAGGCATCTCAAAGTTTGCATACACACAATTTCCCAATTCAATAAACCTATATTGTGACAATTTCATCCATGTATGTCAAGATATCAAATTAGACCTTACCATAATTATTATTCTTAATTTAGTGTGAGCATCCCAAAACCCCTTATAGATTCCTATCAAGGATATCATACTAGACTTGGTACCTTGGTGATAATACCACACAGTTTATGATATAGGGTCCTATTTAGGTTTAGAACATGATAATGAGTATACAAAATAATTTGGGTAATCTTAGATATCACAAGCATATTGTTTCTTGATAGCTTGAACCACTATATTATACTATTGAGAAACCCCTTAAGCATTCATATATGTAGATAGTTTGGTAGAATAAATATATTAACTATGATATGTTTACTAATCATAAGAGTAGAAATACTCAAGATCTATTCATCATGTAGCATTTATCTGAAGTCCTGGCAATATGACTCCAAATTGTATTTGACTAATATGATCAAGCATCATGATCCTATTAATTTTGACATCAATCTCCATTAGAATATAACATGCCTCAATAAGGCCATACAAAATTATTTAAACTTCAAAAGATATAATTGTTATAAACTTTCTCTTGGAGCAATGTCAATACGTAAGTTGGCTTTAGATGGTTGATAACAGTATATACATTGGATAAAAATCCAAGTGTATACATCTAATAATAATATATTCTTAATCTCTTAATATCCTTTATCATCTACATTATTAAGCTTGACTATATGCCAAATATCATATTTGGTGTATTTTATTCTTGGTTCATATTATAGGATGTCCTTAAGTACTATTAGAAATTTAACATAGATTTCCTTGCATTTTATTTCCCTCAAAGTCTCACATAGAGATATAGTAAACTCGAGGTACTTGATCATATTTATCTTCCCTTTCATCTAATCAAAATTCAGCACCCTTGGACATTCAATTAATCAACCCTTGACTATAGTAATTTCTTTGCTTATGAGTTCCTCATAAGCACAACTTCACATAACAATATTCTAATATTTGAGTTCATGATTGCCATACTAGATATTAGTTACCTCTATATTTTGACTCCCATATCCTTATAAAAATAGTTCTTATTTCAGTTGATATCATTTTTTATTGTGTCTTCGATATATATGAAAAATATTACCAAAACCCACATCATTCTCACTCCTAGTAAAAAAATCAAGTGTCATAATGAAGAACAAAAATTTATACATTACAAATTATTAATATTATCTAACCTTTCAAACATAACCATAAATCATCTTGAATTAATAATTTTTAGCCACAACAAAGAATAATCTAAAATTTCATAGTATAGAAGCTACAAAAAAAAATTATAATCTTTTGAATGTATTCAAGAAAGAGTTTGTATATATAAACTTTTCTTTATTAAGTTTTACATGTAAGACTTGTAAATATGGTGAATATGGGCTAGTCATATTATTAACTTCAAAACATAAATCCTTTCTATAACTTTTTAAGGACATTAAATTATTATGGTCATTGCATTTCAAATTAATCATATAAGATATTTCATTTGGCTCAAATTTCTCAATACAAATGTGTTGCTCAAAACTCTTCAATGGGGACTTTGGAGTCATTATCTATAAGGATGAGCATATAATCCTATGATCATAAATATCGATGTGTTCATTTTTTATACTTTATTTTCTCAATCCCCTCACAATTTTTTTAGATTTAATATAAATCATTGCCTTGTTTAGGATCCCTAAAGCCAAAAGAACAACTTTTTCCATAATCAAATCAACCAATATCAAAAGCTCTTATATTTGGGTAATAATGACTATCTATGATTAGAATTTTAATTTTGGGAGGAATCTAAAAAAAGCATCTTTCAAAATCTAAGAAGCGCCTCACGGGAATCTCCTTCGGAAACTCATATGCCTATAATTCCTCTTAAATTTGAAGTGCCCTACTTGCGGGCTAGAATCCTTTCTTTTCCTTAACATTATTTTGTCACGTTACCCAACTTATTCGTTTCATGTTCCACATCCTCTCCATCGGTGAGCTCTTAGCCATCTACCAATCATTTTCCTGACAACACTTTGAACTCGCTAGCCAACGAAATTGCTCTCCTAGTAATGTCTAGCCTGAAGTCTCTTGCATAATTTAGCAAGCTCTTAATTTATCTTAATAAAAATATTTATTTTGGCAGCAATCATATGGTTCTAAACCTCAGAAATCCCTAACAAAGGATCTTCCAAAATTATTGCTTGTGTGTCCTCTCCATCTCTTTTCTTCTCCCTGTGTTTTCTTTTCTTCCTCTCCTACACAATTTTTTCCATCCATGTCATCCAACCCTTCCTCACACCTTAATCTATATTACTCCTTTTTTTCCTAAAACACCTCTGCAACTTGCTTCCCCATCTCTTCTCACATCTCTCCTATGCAATTTATTCCTTCACTTCATTTTTAATTCTATTGAGATTCCTTTGTTGTGTAGGCCTTGATGCCACTTGATGATGTCGTCTATAATTTCTATGGGATGCAATACTCTACCTTTACCTTCCAATTGCCACACCTAGGATTCTCATGCACCAGCCCTCCAATTTCCTTCCCTTCTCTCCAAAATTGAAAGTTTGAATTCAATGTGGGTCGTGGGAGTTTTTAATGGCTAATGCACCTCCTTTTCCACATGGCCTATAAAGTTTTGGTAGCCTAAAGAATGAAAGACCATACTTGCATTAATGGAGGGCCCCCATTTTCTTCCTATGCCCTTCCTATACATTCTCTTTGCCATCTAGACCAGTCTTCAATGAGAAATTAAGTTCATAGATGTTTAAAGTTTTCCTTGCATTTTTTCCACATGACTTAGGCCATTTCCATAAAAATAAATTTATTGTCATGCTCATTTAATGACACAAACACCCCCTTTATTTTCATTTGCGCCATTCTCATTAATTTTTTGTTGTCGTTGGTCATAGGAAAGAGGAGTTTTACCATGTTGATTGTTTGCTAATTTTATAACGAAACAAAAAAAAATATACCAATTCAATTCCCATGAATGGACAACCTACTTAAACGATACGATAATCCATAAAATAGCTTACTTCTATACTAATATGCATTATTCCACTAACTAATTCAATTAGTTATTACTTCCTTGCAAATTCCATGCCCAAGGAAAATAGTATATTGATGGCCTACAAAAATAAAATAAAAAATAAAATCATCTATTAAGATATTGAATTGTTAATTTTACAATACAATTCAATATATATAAATACTTTTCAAACTAAATATTATATCCAAAAGTATAATAATGAACCGAATCTTAATAAACTATAATTTGCATATCAACTATGGATTACAATTATTTATATTTACATAATTTGTATCAACTAAAGACTAGATTATTCCTTACAATTAATCATTCTAATTTATTTACCTGGCTCAACTATTCAAACTATTTGTTTAAAAAAAAATTACTTTTCTTGTAAATTTCACTTATAATTATATTATTTTTAGTGCCTTGATAAGTTCACTACCTTATTACAACTTGTTGAGAGGTGTATAAATTGAGGAAATGCCTCCCACCACCTTTTAATCCAACATTGTAATCCCTTTTTCAACTTTAAATCCACACCACAGATTGGTGTTCTTTCTTACGTTTGTGGAATTTATTATTTATTCGATTATGATTCTATGTTTCTAAGTTTCACATTTATTAAATTTAATATTGAAACTTCTGGATTAATTTCAGATGCTATTCTTGACCTATCAATGTTATTAGGAATTCTCGACTTAATAGTTGTACTAGGATTGGAGAATTCTTATCAATTGTCGTAGGGTTGAAAAATGCATATTATTTTTTTTTGCAGCGTTGAAGAATACTTACAAATTACAGACATTCACCTTTAGTGGCAGACCTTAATGAACAGGCAGATAAGTAATTATTGGGAGTTTACAATTTTCATAGATTTCCCAAGATTCTTAATTTGTAAAGTTTATGTTTATATTATTTAAGCAGTCAATTTCATCAAGGACAAGTTTAAATAATGAGGTCGGAATTTGATCAAATGAATATCCCTCAATCTTTAATTCTTAGTCCAAGAAATTCAATCTATGACTCATTCTCTACATTAAATAGCAAAACGAATCTGAATTTGATATAAAAACCCTCCCAAAGAAAATCCAACTGAAATGCCATAGCAAGGGTGTAAGCTAGGTCCAAATACTTCTCTGACGGTGTCTACAGACTTAGAAAGCTAAAAATTAAGGCTCGGCAAACCCCTGACCACCTGGTGAACATACTATATTGAGCCTTTCAATTTAAAATAAGTGACAGCTGATGCAAAGACTAGGGTAGATCTGCTTGCGAACGCCTAGAGAGACCAGGCATTGTGTTTGGATAAAAAGTATCAACGGAAAAATGACTTATGCAATGGTCATACAAAACGAACAGAACGGATTATTTTTAAATGGCTTTAGAAACATTCAAACAAATTCGATTAGCAGTTGTAAAATCTATTTTGAATCTGCGTAATAAAAATGGCTATGGATGGTATTTAGTAAATTTATCGTCAAAAAATTTATGGTCAATAATTCACTATTATGACAATGAATTGTTTTTTGGTGAATTGTTGACAGTGAATTTTCCTGTCATGAATTGCTGACGGTGAATTTTCCTAAAACCATTTTAATTTGCCACTATTTTGATAGACATGAATGCAAAACTGAGGGAGCATAGACAAGCCACTCAAACTATTAAAAAAAATGTGTGATCTCATCGTATGTATAAAATGGAATTTTTTAAAAAGATTCAACAACTTTTAAGCGATGGAGATTCTGAGGTAATGGAAACAATATGGAGCATATACAGGTCACGACGTATAGAAACTAGAGATATTCATAGACCAAGTAAGATTTAATAATAATCATTCACCCAAACTGATAAATTATGAATGGTTCGAAGGATAGAATAATATATAAGCTAGGATATACAGATCATACTTGAATGTCTGCCTAAAATCATCTGCATTTTCACATGATGAATCCAAAGTTGATTCTCCTCTTTCTTTCTCCAGTCGTGTGCGCTTCTCCTTCCATGTTCTGTGCCCTGATTATTGCATAGTTTCTGCATCCTCTCCCTAGACCCCCGCCCGCCTGCTCCAAAATATATACCCCCATTGCAGATTTAAGGAGGTTGTAAGTTGGGAACAACCCAGCGTGCTTTTTTTAAAAAGGGAAAGGGTTGCCATCTCATATTAATGGCGTGGACACCCTCCTATCGAATCCCACCCTTTCCTCCATACTGCACCCTCACCTATTTAATGGAGCTCGTCTCCTTCATTAATGTCTGCCTTGACGGTAGGGGAGAGGGGTCTATAGTGGAGCGGATTTCAATAGTAGGGATAGAAGTAGTCTTCAATGGGCCTCATAGTGGAGCATCTTAATATCCAATTGCAAAACACTATTTATCCATAAAGTATACAAATTGACAAATCATGTGATGCCACATCAGCGCACCAATAAAACATGACTTAGTGCACCACTATCGGTCTCACTTTTTTTTTAACTTTTTTTAATACCTTATCAAAAAGCATGCTAATGTGGCATCATATTTGATGATGTGACCCTAAAATTATTTTTTTTAAGCGAGTTGCCAAATAAACTACTGTACAAAATTGGGACTGATTTGAAATACCAGGTAGGAGTTTGAGAAACATGAAGTTAGGGTGCTCCACTATGAACCCCTCTCCCCTATATGTTATAATCTTTATACCATATACACCAATTTTCTCCACCTATTTTTTTTTCTTCTTTTTCAAAACCATTCACTTTGTATGGTGGTATTTATGAAGGTAAGTTGGGCCATTCAAAAAGAGAAATAGGTGCCTGTGGCATTTATGAAGGTAAACTTCAGGCTAGGCTGTGGGGTACAGGTAGAGGATTTTATTTAATATCTTTGCAAAAAGCCATTTTTATTTGTTCAATCACTTTTGATTCTTCATGTTGATCTTAGTTCTAGTGAATTATTTTAAATCATACCTAGTCTGGCATCCAATTATTTTAAACTATAACTTTATTTTAAATTTAAGAATAATTTTATTCTTATTAGTAACAATGTTAACTACCTTGACTATTAAAATCAAACCTTGGAATGTCATTACTATTCAATTAATATCTTATGGATATAGATTTACATCTTAAAGTTTCCTTTCAAACTTTATTAAATTACTAATCCCCTTAAGTCACATGGCAAGACAATTATCCCATAATAGTACATAATAATTTAATTGTTACATGAATCTAAACCATTCTTAACATATGTCCTCATTCTCTTGATATCATGACAACTAAATTTTAAAATATATGATTCTTAAGTAATAATTATAAACTAAATTTATTACTTAATATTTTTATCCTAGCATTGTAATGCAACATCACACCTAAGACTATAGTTAATGCCTCTAGAATCAGCAATCAATTAAATCTCTTATAACTAATAAAGGTACACCAAATTAGTTGACAATGTAAGTAAAATTGCATTAGTTCCACACACTAGACATTCATTCATAACAGTGATTAAAAAAATTTATGGTGTCCACGTCTATAGTTAACATGTCATTGTTACCATTCATTAGACAGTGTTATCATAAAACCCTTGCAGCATCACATACAACTGTTGTCAACTATTATCACATGATTTTTGTATAAGATTGAGTTCCCAATTTAAAAGTATAGTCTAAATAAAGACAAGGTGATACATCTATGTTTACCTTGCAAATTCCACAAATTTTATAGATAAACATATTTATCACAAAAATTCATTATACTAGGTCTTCAAATATTAACAATACTAATGATTGGACATAGTATTATGACTCAACTAAGCCCACAAGGTTATGAGGTCTCCCCACTCCATTATTTCTCCAGTAATCCTATTACTAAATATTCATAACATCATATTAGCACACCCATTCATGCACAATATCATTCATTTATATTCATCTCATTAAGTTTTATAGGAAGTGTGCTAGGTGACCTTACAAATACACATAAGTGTGTAATATTTTCAATTGTTCACACGCTCTTGAAGAATATGAACTCCTATATACCTGCATATGATGCGTACATAAAAAATGTTATTAGTATAATAATATTAATTATTGAAAATTATTAAAAGCTACAAAAAGAAAATATATACCTTCCAAGCATCATGGTAGTGGCTTGTGGATTTGTTCCAGGGCTATCCTTGAAAATTGAATTGTCCACAATCCTTAGATTATCAACACCTTTTACACGATGCCTTCTGTCAATCACAAAATCAATTTGACACCCTCCATGATAATGCCAAATTGTTGCTAGTGTATCTTTACAAAACTTGGCAAAGGATTTATTGTCTAATTGATTTTGAGGCAATGTTGACCCAATAAAATCAAGGATACTAGAGTTTCCATTGCCTTTATATGAAAAAATTTGAATAGAAGTTGTTTTGCTAAGATTTGACATTACCTTCAGGCCAAATATACATTCTTGTAGATCATATGGATGAGAATAGTAGTTATACCTTACAAAGGGACTATCTTGAGGGTTTCTAGTTCTAAGTCGTAGCTCACCCCTTGATAAGGGAAAAGCCACCTTGGTAAAAACAAATCCTTGGTATTCATTGGTTGTGGCATTTTCTTGTAGGAAATAGCTAACAGACTCAATGTAGACTTGTGAATTGCCTACAATACCAACTACTTGTACTTGAGTAAATTCAAGTGGTTTAGGAGATTCAATACTAAATGTTGCACAAGGTGGATCTTGGATCCCTTTTCCTACAAATTTTAAATCTAAAAGTACATAAATATTTAATTCTCTAAGTTGTGATGGGTCAAATCCACTTAAGAGGAGAAGTTGGGGACTACCTATACTTCCTGCTGACAAAATTACCTCACTCCAATGTGACAATTGATTTATTAATACTTGATAAGAGATATCATCAACACTGCTCATAAATTGGACCCCAATAACCTTCACTTTTCCTACATCACAGAATTATATGAATAATATTAAAAAATTAAAATTAAACAATTCTATAAAAAATAAAAATATGGCATATAAACAAAAAACAAAAAAAATTATTATATCAAACATTTTATCTTAACCAATCAATGTAATAAAATATGATATCCTTTTTAATTCAAAAGTAATCTAAATTAATAGAAATCATTGTTCATAAAATGACACAATCTATTTTTTTTTGTTTAAGAAGCATTTAAAAGATATGTTATCTAATATAATCTATGAAACAATTTTGTCTAACATAAAATTAATTACATGTATTCTACAAAATGTTTAAGCAATTAGTTTCAATATCAAAATTTGAAACTAAATCAATCGCGCGACAAAGAAATTATCTTCAATTTTTATGAATTTCTTTTTTTATTAGAAAAGAAAATTTAAAATTATTTGAAAACTGTCTATCATAGCGAATTGGTATGTTTGCAGTTAATATATAGATTATTACTTGAATCCCAAAGGCTTAAAATAACTAGCCAGTATATTAAGCACAGCATACAGGTCATTCAAACTTTTCTTTGAAAATAAGGAGAAACATGAAAATGTCAATGTCAATGTACCTGATGAGGAATTGAAGAGTAATCTACTGGCTGTAGCATTCAGAAGAACTACAATGTTATCTGGATTTGAATATTTTAGAAGATCTGCAGCTGTGTGTCTCCTCCCATTGTTGTCAATAGATGAAGCACTAATCTTGGTGCCCTCCAAATGATCCAAAGTATACCCATTGTAAGGAAGCACTCCAGCTTCCAATAGTGCATCCTTCACAGCAGAATTCCAATGAAAAGGTTTGTTTGGTTTGAAGGCATTCATCTTCTCCACCCATTCATACGACTCATTTACAAGCTTTTCATCCCACTCCATCTTCCGAATATAGTCAAGGCTTGCCCTGCTGTAGAAGCCACCATTGATGGCTGTTCCGCCTCCCAGAACTCTTCCCCTTACCAACTGCACTCCATCTTCTGAGACAAATCCCTCAGCGACATAAGGGAACTAACTGGGGACGTTCCCAAAAATCTTGAAAAAGCCTTTATTGTCCTCAGTGTCCGATTTCCATAGGGAGTGTCTCCTCTTTCCAAAAGCAAAACAGAATAGTGCTGTTACAGTGTTGCTGCCAGAGGACACCCTGCTGTACCTCCTCCAACCACAATGTAATCATATGTTCTTGCAGCTGCCTTTTCAGCATTTGCTGTCATAAACGGAAATGGTATTCTGTAAACATCAAGCATAAAGTGTCAGAAGGACTTAAACAATCATTATGGTTAAAATTTTCAAAATAATCTCTCTAATGGTAAGAATTTACTGACCCAATTTCTGCGTGGCTGCTGAACAGTGTAGCTGCCGATGATTTGAAAGAATTAGCAGGTAAGAAATGAAAAGGATCAGATTCTCCATACCCACTAATCGATCTAATTCTTTAACTCCTATATGTTTGTAATAGAAGAATTTGTTTAAGAAAATTTATAGATGAGCGCCAAGTATGGTCGCTTTTGTTGCATTCAATCATCTGACCTAATGAGAATATTGCAATCGACTGTTATCCAATCAATTTCAGTTCCCCGTCTCTTAATCTTTTTCAATTCTGGGAAGATTCTTGCAGATGCCGTGAGAAATTGCTGAGCTTCCGTGGAAATTAATGCAATGGGAGTGACGATAAAATCATGCTACTTATGTTGGCACGATAGGATGAAGTTAAAAATGAGCTTGACATTTTAGTTTTTAAAGTGATTGTGTACATTAGAGAATTGGTAGTTGTGGTTTATCTCATACTATTTAAGTTTGTAAGGAAATACAGACTTACAGATATGGGGCAAACTTTTCTTTTAAAAATATACGACTATAAAAAATTGGCATATAATCAAACGCTGGCTGTTGAAGCTTTCTAAAAACTCACGTGCTGGTTGACAATCAGACAATTTAGTCATCAATAAGGAATGATGATATTGAAAGGCATTATCTTCCACATCACGGAAGATAATAGGATGTGGAATGTAATCTTCCCTGCTGTGGAAGATGATAGGCCAGGCATCCCTCTCTACTCCGCAGTTTCTTTGGGAACGAATATTTATTAATTAATTGAATAAAAATAAAATATCATTTTTAAGAAAAAAGGGTGTTAAAATCTAGTGGGTCAAATTTGAAAAAAACAAAGAAATATAAATACAGTTAGTACAACAAAGTCTAAATATCTAAAGCTAGAAGGAGGAGAGTCTTTATCATCAAGATTGTCCCAAACATCTTTGGGGATAAAATTATCAACCGACTCTTAACCAGTGAGAACACCTTCTTCTTAAAGAGGGTTATCTAAGGGCTATTAAGCACAAACTAGAGAAATGGTCAAATCAAAGGGAGAAAACTTGCTTGAGTCAAGCTAACTAGGAGCACCACAATGCCCAAAAAAGAGGTTGAAGGTGGCCTTGAGGGTTGGGACCATCCTTGATATATATAATTGTCTCTATAAATGAAAGGTTGAGAGGCATGGGGACCGTAGGAATGAGATTCACTACCATGTCTAGCAAGTTGGTTGTGCCCACATTGATGCCCTCAAGGAGGAGAGAGGGGATTCAATAGAACTTTAACATTAGTGCAAGGGGCATTCCCCCAATGGTCCAATAACTCCTAAAAATGAACAATTTCAATACAATTTTACTAGCTAACACTTGGATCTGCATAAGCATATTAGAGCAAATCATGGTTTTAGTATACAAAGAAAAGTGAATATCAATAAAAACAACTATAAAGAACAACATTATTTTTATCTCTCCAAATACTAAAGAGAAATTCCATTTTGAAACCATACCAAATCTAGACACTCTTGTGTAGGAGATAAGGTTAATTCCCAACTAAAATTGTGTGCCAACAACAAAAGCCAACCAAAAATGCTTGAAAAAACCATGAATCCAATTCTAAGCCTCCTGAACTCTAGAAAAAACCAAAAAAGGTGATTGAAAGATTCCATCTCTCCACAAAATAGATAGTGGAGATTGAGAATTTCCATACAAGAAAAAACAGCTATCTAGAGCGACTCAAAGGATTTCAAATCTCCACAAAATGGGCAGTGGAGATTGAGAGTTCCCATTCAAGCCAAACAACCACCTAGAGCGAGGCCTTGATAAACAATACACTAAGAAAAGTGAGCCAATTTAGACTCCAAAACCACCAACCAAATACATTGAAATTGGTGATTCCAAGTCCCAATAGAAGGCTAGAGCTACAACTAATGATTTAGCTAGTCCACCATACTTGAAGATGGGGGAAAGCCATAAATAGCCTTTGTAAGACTTGTAATTTCAAATGGGTGTATCTGGGTACCATTTCTAATCTTTCCGCCAAGGTTGTCATATTTCATAAATAGAGCCATCAATATTTTTCTCTCCTAGCTTGAATTTAATTTTACGTTGTCTTCAATTTTCCTTCATTTTTATACTTTAAATTTTTACTTTTAAAATAATCTATAAAAGAATATTTTTTCTTTCAACTTAAATATATATGTTATTAAAGGGATGGTGACCCTAAATTTAATGGTTGTGTGATCAACCTTAGATGTTTTTTCCTTAAATATAATTAAAATTTAGGGAAGGGAAAATTTTATATAGACTATCAACAATTATATAAACTTATAATTATCTATGTGTGTGTGTGTACATTAAAAGGGCAACTTGGAATAGATATATATATGAAAAATTTGCTTGACAAGCTCAAGGATGTTATAATGAAATCGGCCCTTTTATTGAATATAATAGTTGACTTTTTAAAGAACAA